>JAJIBD010035321.1:0-15877 GCA_021461705.1 Cryptotis parvus
CCCCTCACTCCCTGCAGGGGACCCCCTGAATGAGCCCAGGAGGGAGGTCAGGTGAGCCCGGCTGAGAAGCGGCTCAGAACAGTGGGGGCCAGAGTGCTTGCCCCTACAGGCCTGGGCTTCTCCCGGGCCGCTAAGCATATTTTTAGTTACTTTGAGGTCCTACCCAGCGGTGCTCGAGGCAAACTCACCTCTGGCTCTGTGCTCAGGAATCACTCCTGGCAGGACTCGGGGACCCTATGGGATGCCTGGGAATTGACCCTGGGTCGGCTGCAAGCAAGAGTGCCCTCCCCTGCTGTCTATTGCCGATCAGGCCCGAGGAAGTGCATCTTAATAGTCGGTTCAGACTTGCTTCCTGCTCTCTCTGGCCAGGCAGCTTGCGTTAAGGCAACAGGGAGTAGTATGCCTTTACTTGAAACCACCGTCAAAGTTATTCTAAGCGTATTAATGCAGGTGCGTTTGAGAGAAGTGTCTCGCTCAGCGGGCAGGTGCAGTTGCCTGTGTCTTTACTGCACTTTGGGGCTGTGACTTTCTTAAGTGTTATCCTAGCGGGGTGGGACGAGGAGCTCGATCACGGTCTCCCTGAGCTTCCTGAGCTTGGGATGGGCACCAGGGGAACATCGGCCAAGCCTTTTCCTCAGTGTATCCATCTGGTCTCTTGTTTCTTTTAAGCTGTTGAATGTTACTGAAGATCACTTGTCAGGCGCACCAAGCAGTGATTCCACTTGCAGCCTTGTGAGAAGGGATGATACTACTTTTAGTGGAGTCCAGGTTACTTGGGGGTATTTGAGAAACTTACCTGCGGAATCTTTTCTTGGGCTCCAGGCCACAAAGATTCCCCTTCTATTTCTTTCTGTTTTCTCAATGGTTCACATATATCACATTTAGATCTCGGATATATTCCGTTACTTTTATATATGAGTTTATATTTTTACTTTTATTTTTTGGGGTGTGGTGGGGGTACAGATGGTGGTTCCATCCGGCGGTTCAGGATCATGCTGAAAGATGGCTTTTCGCGAATCTCCTTTGTGTCTTCCTTGGAAACCTTTTAGCTTTATTATTGTGGGTCTGTGTTTCTGGACCTTTATTCTCTGCCACTGGCGTTTTCCCTTTCAAACATGACCTGGTCAAGATTATTGTGACTGATTGTGTGATCCCCCAGCCTTATTTTCTAAATTTATTTAGACTATCTTTTTTGCCTTTTTCTATCCATTTTGGAATCAGTGTATCTCTGCTAGCCTGATTCTTGTGTGAAGAGGTTTGCGTTAGATCCCTGAAAATACGGGTGGAGAGTGAATAGCCTCCCATACCCGTGTCTCTTCATTTCCCTCCGTCGTGGTTTTTCTTCCATCACCATTTTTGTAAACCCTGTACAAGTTTTGTTGGATTTATGGCTAAATGTTTTCTTGGAGCTGTTGTTAATGGTGCTGTTTCTGTAATTTTTTGGTTTCTACTTGTTCATTGCTTGTATATAGAAATACCTTTGATTTTATTCTTAATATCTTGCCATTGTATCTTGTTAATACCCAATGCAGGCACAAAGAGAAATTTAAACATTAATGCCTATATATGAAACAAGCAGTAAGCAGTCTTAATCGGTGACTGCCATTCCCATCACAGGAACTAGGGGAAGAAACCACAGGAAAAGGGAGAAAAGGGGAGATGAGCAATGAGTGATATGGAGAGAAAACAAAATCGTAGAGGACATTTAATTAAACCACAGCTGGTTCTTGAGAAAGCGAGAAGGGCGCAAAATAGCGCCGATTTGTTGAGTGCCGTTAATAGTTCAGGTAAAGGCGCACGCGTTTCTTGGGACACACAGATGGATTCAATTCCCTGGAGAAGAAATCCAAACTCAGATGTAAGAGGAAATACGGTTTGTAGCTCAGCGCTCATGAGTATTTTAGGCCTTGATGGCATCCCAGGGAAGCAGTTGTTCTGCCGTTTTCTCCCAGGAAACAGCAGGAGGAAAAGAACCTTCCCACTCCTTCCCGAGTTCAGCACCGCCCGCAGCCCGGCCAGAGGCAGCTCCTGTGACCATTACGCACAGAAAGTCCTAGAAGTTTTTAGGGAATCAAATCCCTACAGGAGAAGGAAACATGGACTCAAGTAGGGTTTGTCCCAGGAACCCACGAGTTATTTTAAAGTAAACTTTATTTCATGGAAAATGATTATCTTACAAACATTTTAGTTTATTTGGTTTGGAGGTGCCCCAGCAGTGCTCAGGACTTACTCCTGATTCAGGGGTCACTCCTGGCAGTCGAGGCTGCGGGGTGCCAGGGATGGAACCCACATGGGCGTGTGCCAGCGGGTGCCTACCAGCTGTTGCATTCCCTCAGTCCCTATTATGTAAACATTTTTAATTTATTCATTTATTTTGCTTTTTGAGTCACAACTGGCGAGAGCTCAGGGGGTTTTCTCCTGATTCTACACTCAGGAATTACTCCTGGCGGTGCTGGGGACCATATGGGATGCCGGGGGATCGAACCTGGGTCAGCGGCGTGCAAGGCAAACGCCCTCCCGCTGGACTATCTCTCCGGTCCCTATAAAAGCTTTCATTATTTAGTTATTTATTTTTATTATTATTATTTTTTTTTTTTTTGCTTTTTTTTGGGTCACACCCGGCAATGCTCAGGGGTTTCTCCTGGCTCTGCACTCAGGAATCACTACTGGCGGTGCTCGGGGGAACCATATGGGATGCGGGGATCGAACCCGGGCGGCATGGGCCAGCCGCGTGCAAGGCAAGCGCCCTACCCGCTGGGCTATCGCTCCCGGCCCTTTCATTATTTATTTTAAAATTTTTTTACACCACTTTCAGATATACAATTACAAGATGCTCATGTTTAAGTTTTGGTTCTACAGTGTTCCAACACCCATCCCTCCCACCTGTGCCCCCATCTCCCATCACCAATGTCCCCACCTCCCCCTCCCACAGCCCCACCTCCATGGAGGGTTCTGTATCTCCCTCTCTCTCTCTCACTTTCTCTTTCACTTCCTCTCTCTCCTTTTTACACTGGTTTGCAAAACTTACCGGAAGGGTCTTATCACTTTACCTCCTTCAGCACTCAGTTCTTGTCCAGAGTGATCATTTCTAACTATCATTGTCATCTTAGTTCAAGCAGGTTTTCCTTCATGCTCCTGGGTGTCTGTAGGTGTGGAATCATGGAATCCGAGGATAACTGTTGTTTGTTTGGGAGCCACACCCAACGGTGCTCAGCCATACCTGCTGTACTATGGCTCCGGCCCCTTTGTTCTGGCTGTTTTCCAGAGTTGTTGCCCAACTGTTCGTTCCCCGAGAGGTGTAGGAGGGTTCCGCTTTCTCAGGTCCTCACCAACGTGTGATGTGCTTGTGTTCTTATCCTGTGAGACTAGAAGACATTTTTCAGAATGGAGCCGTAGCTCGGTCTGGAGCTGGTGGCAGTTGGTGGGGTTTGGGGGCTGCCTCAAGTTGTCTCTGACTTGAGGGAAGCCGAGTCCCAGTTAGCCTCCGGCCCTCTTGCCAGAGAGAAGCGCGAAGATTAGGTACCGTGCAAGACTCACCACTCTCACTGCCATTCAATATAATATGGAGGTCCTTGACTTAGCAATCAGGTAGGAAAGATTCAGGCCATCCAGATCAGAAAAGAAGTCAAGCTCATTATTTGCAGATGACAGTGTGCCTAGAAACCCCTAAAGACTCTAGCAAAATCTTCTAGAAACAATAGACTTGTGGGGCCAGAGTCACAGTACAGCAGGTAGGGCACTTTTTCCTTTTTTTGCTTCTTGGGTCACACCCGGCAATGCTCAGGGGGTTTCTCCTGGCTCTGCACTCAGGAATTACTCCTGGCAGTGCTCGGGGACTATATGGGATGCTGGGGATCGAACCCGGACCGGCGTGGGCCGGCGTGCAAAGGCAAGCGCCCTACCGCTGGACTATCGCTCCGCCCCCCCCTTTTTTTTCTTTTTGGGTCACACTTGATGATGCTCGGGGGTTACTCCTGGCTCCTTGCTCAGGAATTAGTCCTGGTGGGGATGGAACTCAGGTTGGCTGTCTGAAGCCTTTGCCCCTGTACTATCTCTATGATGTAGGCAGGCAGACAGGGGTCCCCACTTGGCAATGAATTCTTGCCCTAAGGCTGTCCAAAGTCACCTTTTTGGAACCAGGAACCAAGACTTGATGAGACCCAGTAACAACAGACCCTGAGGGAAATTGGGTCCACCTTCTCCGCCCAGCCCTTAATCCAGAACAAAAGATTCCAGGACAGAAGATCCAGCAGGAACTGAGGTCAAGAAAAGGAGATTTTCAAAGAAGACCACTCCCCAAAGTCTACTCCCTTGGCAGCGGCTTTAGCAATCTAGGTTGATGCCCCATCTGGGGAGTACCTTGGGGAGAAATCTATAAAAGCCGTCCTGACCAAGGAACAGCATGCAACATGCTGCCTGAGCCCATGTGGCCGAGCACATGTGGTGCCCGAGCACGTGTGTTGCCGCATCTCCCCTCTTGAGATGTGTACTCTCTCACTTTCCCTCCTCCTTCCCTTTCCTAAAACCTCCTTAATAAAAAATCTGTTTTGGGGCCGGAGGCGATAGCCCAGTGGGTAAGGTGTTTGCCTTGCACGGCCGGCCTATGCCGGCCCAAGTTTGATCCCCAGCATCCCATATGGTCCCCCGAGCATCACCAGGGAGTAATTCTGAGTGCAGAGCCAGGAGAAACCCCTGAACATTGCCAGGTGTGACCCCCCAAAAATAAAAGCAAAAAAAGAAATCACTCCCAGCAGTGCTCAGGATGTGAGCACTCCCATATGGGATGCCTGGGATCAAATCTGGGTCTGCTGCATGCAAGGCAGGTGACCTTCTTGCCAGTCTATCACCCTGGCCCCAAATGGATGATTCTTTTTTATTCCTTTTTTTTTTTTTTTTTGGGGCGGTCACGGCCAGCAATGTCAGGGGTTTACTCCTGGCTCTGCACTCAGGAATTACTCTTGGTGGTGCTTGTGGGACCATATGGGATACTGGTATTGAACCTTGGACAGCTGTGTGCAAGCCAAACGCCCTCCCGCTCTGACCCCCAAATGGATGATTTTTTGGGTTTTTTTTGGGTCACACCAAAATGCTCAGGGGTTACTCCTGGCTCTGCACTCAGGAATTACTCCTGGCGGTGCTCGGGGACCATATGGGATGCCGGGGGATTGAACCTGGGCGGCATGGGTCGGCTGCGTGCAAGGCAAGCCCCTACCCGCCGCTGGGCTACTCGCTACGGCCCCACCAAATGGATGATTTTTTTTTTTTTTTTTTTTGCTTCTTGGGTCACACCGGCGATGCTCAGGGTTTTCTCCTGGCTCTGCACTCAGGAACCACTCCTGGCGGTGCTCGGGGGACCATATGGGGTGCCGGGGGATCGAACCCAGGGCGGCACAGAGCCGGCCGCGGTGCAAGGCAACGCCCTACCCGCTGGCTATCGCTCCGGCCCCCCAGCCAAATGGATGATTTTTAACTAAATAAATTTCTTGTGATTCCAGCACCTAGTTTGCTATGTGTGTCTAAATGCTAAATTTTGGGAATTGACAATTGATGAGCTCAAAGGACACTTGCTAATGCATTTCACCCCACCTGAAGGATAGACATGTTGAGGAAAAAACAAGAAAAAGCAAAACTTGCTGGGTTATTAATTTATTGCTGTGGGTGTCGAAACCTTTACATTTTTCCAGACAACTCAGGTGGTTATTGTGAGGCAGAGGCTGCACTCCAGGGGAAGTTCCATTTACTCTGATCTGCATTTTTCATGCAATTTGTCCTGAAAGAAAAAAAAAAAACAAGGAGGAAGGTCAGTAAAAAGCTTCTCCAGAGCTTGTTAGCACACAGGCAGCGACTTTCCTTTGCACCCAGGACTTGGACCATATTTCAGCTATCACCTGCAACTGGAACTGACCAGGGCTCTAGGGCATGTAGAAAAATCAACCCAGGCTGGGTACAATTTCGAGTGAAGCGCAGTGAAGGTTCCATAGCCCAAACAGTTGAGTCACACTGGACAGAACAACAGTGATAGCCGTCTCATTCCCGCTGCCAAGGACTCTGCTTTCTCCTTTGTAAGTGGGATTTGCACAGGGATTGGTGGAGGAAAATAAAACAGGACAGAGATGGCAGGCGGAAGAGTGCTCCTAGCGGTCCCTGTCCTCGGAGAGCACAAATTTGCAGTTCGCTGGGCAGTGCAACCCCTGAGGGCATTTCCTGAGGCAATCTGGGGCCTCCTCCAGTTGGAGGCATCCTGCTGGAACTTCCTGACTGCGAAATCTTCAGGAAGACTCAAGTAGGTGTTGTAATGGCACCGCCGGTGTCTGCCAGAAGCAGTGTGGAGGGTTTGTGTTGTGTGTTCACTTTACAGGTAAGGAGGGTTGGGAGTGAAGAGGAAGCGGACGGGAGAGCGTGGAGGGGCTCAGCACGTGCCAGCTCAGCGGACCCCGGCTGCCGGCCTCATGCTGGGAGGAAGCCTGTTCCCTCCCGCCACCTGTCTCTCCTCAGCAATCCCACAGTCCCCAGAGAGTCCTGTTGGCTGAGGCAGGGCTGAGGGATTTGCCATCCGGAAGTCCCCCAGGGGCCAGTAGCGTTTTGGTCCTTCTGCACCACACATAGGCCTGGAGTGTCTCTTTCGGGAGACACATCTGAGTTTGGGTGTTGGGTGTTGGCCTGAGGAGCGCCCCTGCCCGATGCCCTGTGCAGCCTCAGCCAGCTAGTTGTGCAGGTGTGATTTTCCCATCTGCCCGCGTGGACATGGCGACCCTATCAGCAGAGAGCACGGGGCACCCGTGCCCAGCGCTTCCTCCCTGTCTGTGCAGCTGCTCGGAACCCTCCAGGGAGAATAAAGCAATTACCAAGGCTTTTATCATCAGCAATCTTTTTCTCAAGAGGCGCAGCTTCATTCCAGACACTTCTTCACTTTCGCGACAGCATCCACGGCTGGGTGAGAGGCATGGAAGCGATCCAGCTCCACTTTAAAGACATTGGTTTCTTGCAGGAAAAGCTATTCAAGTATTGCTCAAATGGCGGCACACACGGTTTTGGCTGCATCTGGATAGAGGAAAAGAAATAGAATGTGTGAGAAAAGTGGAGTAGCTCCCTTGGGCTCTGACGACCGCCTGCTGTGATCTATTGAGAGGAACAACATAGACTGCCCAGACTCTGGGGAGGGAATCCTGGAGGAGGCGCCCTGGAAAGACGGGGACTGAGCAAGTTAGATGAAAGACAAGGACCAAGAATTCAAGGTCATCACTTACGGCGTGAGTGACTGGACTTATTCTAGAAAAATACAATTCCTAGCACCAACAACGGAACTAATTCCACAACAGATACTGTTGGTTTTCTTAGAAAGCTCCTAGTCCTTGTAACTCCACTGAGGACTGCTTAGCCTTAGAGCACATTTTGCGGATCTATTATCAGGAAGAGCACCGGCATCTCGGAACCGAGGCTTTCCCAAACCCTGGGTGCGTGTCGTATTGTGATCTAGGTCTACCGCGTTAAAGGTGTGTGGAGGCAACTGGCACCTAAATTTCCTGGAGAGAGAGAAAGTGTTGAGACACCTGCTGGATGCCTAGAACAGACTCTGGCGGACTTGGTCTCCCTCCACTGTGGTAGCATCTATTGGGGATCATCGTGAAGTTGGCTATTAAAAGAGATTCGTAGCAATGAAGCGGGTTCAAGGTCAAGGGACCGATAAACAGCAGAGTCATGAGTCATTCAAATCTGATTAGGTCGCTTCTGAAATAAGTCACAGATCCCAAGTTTTCATGGGGAAAATTATATACATAATATTATATAAATATATATAAATATATATATATATTTGGCTTTTTTGAGGGACACACTTGGCGATACTCAAGGGTTACTCCTGGCTCTACACAAAGAAATTATTCCTGGCGGTGCTTACAGGGGACCATATGGGATGCTGGGGATCAAACCTGGGTTGACCATGCGCAAGGCAAATGCCCTCCCCACTGTGCTATCATTTCTGACCCAGGAAACTTTTTTTTAATTTTTTTGCTTTTTTGGGTCAAACCCAACAATGCTCAGGGGTTACTCCCTGGCTCTGCACTCAGGAATCACTCCTGGCGGTGCTGGGAGGACCCTATTGGATGCCAGGGATCAAACACTGGTGGGACCATGAGCAAGGCAAATGGTTGATTTCTACCTGCTCTACTACCGCTCCTACCCCAGGAAAATTCTTTTTTTTTTTTTTTTTTTTTTTTTTTTGCTTTTTTGGGTCACACCCGGCAATGCTCAGGGGTTTCTCCCTGGCTTTGCACTCAGGAATTACGGTGCTTGGGGGGACCATATGGAATGCCGGGGGATCAAATCCGGGCCAGCATGGGCTGGTCGGCGTGCAAGGCAACGCCCTACCAGCTGGGCTATCGCTCCGGCCCTACCCCAGGAAAATACTAAGACTTTTCATCACTTTTTTTTTTTTTTGTCAGAAAATGTGGGTTCTTAGCACATATGTCATGGTTGGCTAGTTCTCCAAGCAGATGAAAAGGTTTAGTCTAAGGTGCTGAATAAAATTATTTATCCGTAAATAATTTTCCTAGACAGTGACCACTGTTCAGCAGAACGGAGCTAGTCTGATAGGAAGCGATACTCACCCACAGAGCAGCAAAGTGCCACAGTGACCAGCAGGGACGGTCAGGCGCAGATTCATGGTTTAGTTCGTTGGCGTTGACACCTCGCAAGAGTGATGAGGAAGCCGGAGCTGCACTCAGGAGCCCGGGCAGCCCAGGGATATTTGTACCTAGGGAGCCTTCCTTGTCCTGCCCCTGACACGTGGAGCTCGGAAGACCTGGCTTCCAGCCCTCTTCCTCTCACTCAAAGCTGGCAACATGCCCTATTTTCACAGTCCTCTAGAACCTTCATCCAAGTTCCAATTGATAGTTTTGGTGGGATTTGCACCTGTTTTTGGAACAATTTCTAAGGTTCAATTTTTGCATGTATGATCAGTGAATAAATGCAGGTGCCCAGACTTTTAGTACCTTGGCTCCAGGGGAGGCTCTGATATTAAGAGAGGCTCTGATGTTAGCAGAAAGAGAAGAAGGAACTATTCTTTATATGTGAAGCAGTGATGAGGGGCTATGAGTTAACACTGAGTTTTAGTCAGATGATATTCCAATACCTGTCCCTTCACCTGAGTACATTTCCTGCCACCAAGGTCCCTCTTGCTCCCTCTTGGATTAAAGTTCTAAGTATTTCAGGTTTAACATTGGAGATGTCATTTTTCTCTCTCACAGGGACTTTAGTTTTTTAAATGCTCCTATTTTAGTGATATTGGGGGCACACCCTTCCTGTATGCCTTTGCATATCCTTCCGTTAGAGTAATGTCCTTTTTGTGTAGACACAGGAAGATAATTAAGGACCCTGCCTAAAGGACCCTGTTGGGGTTAGGAACAACTAATCTGGCCTGAGGATTGTACTCTGGAATATATAGTGAGATGTCCCCAAGAAAAGTCACCCTTTTCCATGAGTCCAGACAGACCATTTTAAGCTTAATCCAGGGTGTAGATAAATGTCTATATCTCTTACTGTCTTTATGCAAAATGACTAGAAATATTGTTAAAGAAGTAAATGTAATATGATTGTTTACCAGCAAAGGAAAGGAGAAAACAACATGCCCCCGGCTGGAATTTTGCCTTTGTCCTGGGCAGACCTATAGTCCGAGGGCCAGATTCCTTCCCTGGGGGAGGTCCCCTAGTAGATTGTCCCCGGAAGGAAGGGGCTTTCATACCTGCTCATTACTTTAGGACCAAAGTTCTATCACCTCTTGCAATCTCAACCCAACCTTTTTTGATGCCCATAACTAGCTAATTTGACTTGAATTAAATGGCCACTGATTACCAACAAGCCTGTGGTCCTGTTCCTTTGTCCATTGGTGGTGGGGTGGGGCACTCTTTAGCCCAAACAAGCCAGGGGACCATGCCAAACCCCAACATTATGGGGGACCCCACAGAACCCCAACAGCTCCCCTGCCCAGTCTGCCTCCAAGGCACATACCTCTTCTCACCAACCCCCATTTTCTTTTAGGCTCTGTTTTTGTAATACATACTCTTACTAAAAGGGTGTATATCACTTAGGTTCTCTGGGGATCATACCGGGTTAGCTCAGACTATTGCCAGCTGCCTCTTTACAAGGTTCTCCAGTGGAAGACTCTAAGGGGAAAGTGAGGCGATTCAGGAGGAGCGGAGATCCTATTTCCACACTTCTGTGTCACTTTCTGCAGAGGCTGTGCGCGCTGTGTATGGCCGTTTCCATACAGCACACCAGTAGCCACCTAATGAATTATGGGAGCAACTAAAACCACGCTTTATCGCTGACATTCTATACAGTAATGAGGCAGAATATGAAATCAGTAAGAAGAAACTCATGCCAACCCTATAGGCCAACATGGCGTAGAAGAGAGAGGAATTAAAACAATCCTGTTAGGACTGTGCCCTCCAAAATCCAGTACATGGAATCAATTTTATGAAGAAGGGGAGGGGCAGGAGTGATAGTGCAGTGAGCAGGGACCAGCACCCATCCCTCCACCAGTGCCCATTTCCCACCACCCATGTCCTCACTTCCCTCCCCCTTCCCCTAGCCTGCCTCTATGGCAGGTTCTCTCTCTTCTCTCTCTCTCTCTCTCTCTCTCTCTCTCTCTCTCTCTCTCCTTTTCTTACACATTGTGGATTGTAATACACACATTTAGAGGTTATCATGTGTATCTTTTTGCCTGTATTTAATGCTCAGTTCTCAGCTGGCATCATTTTCTATGATTATTAGCACACTGTCTTCCCGTTCATCGTCGATTTGCTCGAGTGGGCACCAGTAACATTTCCATATGACCTGTCTCATGCAAGTAGAGCCCAAGGGCACGGGCGCAAAAGTGCCCATACGCCATGGGGATTGGGCTGTGTCCAGCTGTGCAGTTCGGACCTTGAGGATGACTGTGGTTGTGTTGTGTGGGGTTTTTTCAGCCCCTGAGGAGTCTGTGGGGGGCAGATGAGGATCAAAACCTGCCCCCTTCTAGGATACCCCATTAGCCTAGCACAGGGGCGGGCGGGCAGAAACTCCTATTCTCTTCATTTTTATTTGCCTCTATCCTGTCCCGTGGACTCAGATACATGGGGCAGAGCTGCTACTGGCTTTCCCTGTGCTCAGCTGATCATGAGGCACCGGGAGTGAAGGCAGGTTCTAGCCCTGACCCACCATCCCATTAGAGCCTTGCAATGAGCCAGAGGAACCCCCACAACATGAGGGCAGCCATTTTCAACATCCAGACTCCATAGCTCGTCAGGAGTTCCATCCGAGAGAAAACTGATCTCTCCCCATTACAGTTCATCTGTAAATGCACGAGGTGAGAGCCTACTACTGAGAGTATACCACCCGCGCGGCAGAGCCTGGCAAGCCACCTGTGTTGTATTTGATATGACAAAAAACCAATAACAATTATAGACCTCATTCCCATGACCTGAAGGAATGGTCTGAGGATCTTCACGTTCCTGGAGTGAGCAGATGCCCTTGGCAAGCTAGCATGCGACAGGACGTATGGGAGGATGTTACTGGTGCCCACTTGAGCAAATCGATGAACAATGGGAAGACAAGTGATACAAGTGATAACTGGTTATAATCATTGTAGAACTTTCTAGAAAACATGACACCAATAGTTACACAGCCCAGAGGAGTAACAGAAGTAAAAAGAGACCTATTGGAAATGTGCAGATCTTTAAAGATAAAAGTTAAGAATTTGTCTCTCAAGTGAAAAAAAAAAGGGAATCCAAATACACTGGCACACAATTTATATTCATTCATTCATTCATTCATTCATTTTTGCTTGTTTGGGTCACACCCAGCGATGCTCAGGGGTTACTCCTGGCTCTGCACTTAGGGGTTACTCCTAAGCGGTGCTCGGGGACCATATGGAATGCCGGGAATCAAACCCTGGGTTGGCCCCATGTGAGGTAAATGCCCTATGCGCTGTGCTATCACTCTGGCCCCTCGGCACACAAGTTAATCCTGAGGAGAAAAGTTAATTTTTTAAAGATTTACTATCAAATAGTTACAGAAGTTTAGTGCTATCAATCAGAATCCCAAACAATAATACATGCTGTTCTGGATTCTTAGTAAGATTTTAAAAATAGGGACTGTATTTGGCTGAGTGCAGATTCTCTGGGTTCAGGCTCTGCCCTGATACTTTCTGTGTGCCTTCAGCAAGGCGTTCCTCAGTCTTGGTTTCTGTAGCGTGCAGAATAAATGAGATGATAATGAGTGCGTATCTCAGAGAATTCAGTGTGAACATAAATGAAAAATCCTGGAAATTGTGCAGTGTGATGTGTGGCAATAAAGGTCAGCTGCGACATGTAAAAATGATGACATAAACATTACAGGTCCAGGCAGGAGTGACAGTCCAGCAGGGAGGACGTTTGCCTTACACAGGGCCAACCCGAGTTCGATCCCGGCATTCCATATGATCCCCTGAGCACCGCCAGGAGTAACCCCTGTCATTGCTGGGTGTGACCCCCCCAAACCCAAAAAGTCCCAACAACATCAGCAGTCAAACAAAACAAGTCGCTTTGCCATTCAAGTCAGATACTCAGCATCTAACATGCCATGTGTATGGAAATTCTGATACCAGACCATCTAATCTTTTTGCCATCTTTGTTAAAAGCCGGATATTAGAGCATCTAAAGTTCTGCTTATGTTTATCAAACTTAGATATCAGAACATCTTATCTTTTGCCATGTTTGTTAAAGTCAGATATCAGGCGCTGAAGTTCCTCCTTATTTATCTAAGTCAAGTGTTCACACATTGCCATGTTGATCCATTTTAAATGCTCACAGATTTGGCCCTGTTTCTAGACGGTTTTCTGACTTAAGATAAATAGCTTTTGCAACCATTTGGTTTATTGTATATGGTCATACCTAAGTGACTGTACTTGTATTTTATTTATTTATTTATTTTTGCTTTTTTGGGTCACACCGGGGCAATACTCAGGGGTTTCTCTCTGGCTCTGAGCTCAGGAATCACTCCTGGCGGTGCTCAGCCAGGGATCGAACCCGGCCTGCATGGGCCAGCTGCGAGCAAGGCAAACGCCCTACCCGCTGGGCTATCGCTCCGGCCCCTAAGTGACTGTACTTGTAATGCTTAAATTCGTAATACTGATGTGGGAAGGAATGAGATCCAGGCTGCTGGTGGTGGAATAGGCATTATTTACCCAGACACAGGGCACTCCTGTCCTCAGCAGGATGGTCACTGTGCCCTTTTCCAGCTTGGGTGAAGTGCCAGGAATGCACGAGGGCTCTGGTCTTCACGGTGGTGAGCACATTCAGGGGGAAGCAAATATTCAGGGCATTACCCACATGTGTGTGGAGGCATATGGTAACATGCTATGCTTCTTCTGGCACAATGACCCTTTGGCCTGAAGTGGCTTAGTGTGTCTCCATGCCTGACCATGTAGCTCACGAGAGAGTTCATGGACCCCTGCAGAGTGACCGTTGGTGTGTTTGGAGGAGTCTTGGTTGTTGTACTGGTTTCTGTGGTAGAATCTATAAGGGATTTTTCTCTGTGAAGAGAAACAGGTACACAGGTGAGCACCTTACTGAAAGCCCACAATCAGAAAGCAACGGAGTAGGAGCCCTAAACCTAGGGAGTCTGCACCCCAAGTGTGCTCCCCCTCACACTCCTGGTGACCAGTCCAATGTGGAGACATCAGAGAGGCACTTCAGCAGCCAAACAAAGACCCATGAAGAAGGCGAAGGTTGCAGAATTGATTTGTAGAAGAACTAGACAACAGGGGCCGGAGCAGGCCAGAGGCGATAGTCCAGCGGGTAGGGCATTTGCCTTGCCGGGCCGACCTGGGTTTGATCCCTGGCATCCCATAGGGTTCCCTAGCACTGCCAGGAGTAATCCCTGAGTATTGCCGAATGTCACCCAAAAAAGCTAAAAAAAAAAGAAAATAGACAACAGCTGACATACCTCTCATCATAACATTATTAAGAAATGAGCTGGAACACTCCTTATCTAGATTCCCTTTCCTTGACTGTGGCTCCATAAAAGGAAATAGCTTTTCCCTTTATGAAGTCCACACAAAAGCTTATCTTTCACTAGCTGTAATTTGCACATAGGAACAAATTATTGCAATTTTTTCTTTTTTGGGTCACACCTGGCGACACTCAGAGGTTGCTCCTGGCTCTACACTCAGGAATTACTCCTGGTGGTGCTTAGGGGACCATATGGGATGTCTGGGATCGAACCCAGGCCGGCATAGGCCGGCATGCAAGCCAACGCCCTACCCGCTGGGCTATCGCTCCAGACCATTGCAATTTATTTTAAAATGTATTCCAATATAGTTTTGTTGTTGCCCTTGTTCCTTGGTTGATGAAAGTCCATTGATCACAGTGTGGTGAAACAGTATGTGTGTTTAAGAAGAACAGTTGGAGGGGCCAGAGCACGCACTGCAGGTGGGGAGGGCTAATGTCTTTCCATAGGCTGACCGGGTTTGCTCCCAGCATCCCATATGCTGGTCATTACAAGATGGTCAGACTTCCTTGTCAAGACCCTGAAGGAACGGTTTGAGGCTCTTCATATTCCTGAATCAACCAGATGCCATTGGGCTACATTGGCACGTGATAGGGTCCATGGAAATGTTACTGGCGCCCGCTCAGCAAATCGATGAATAATGGGATTCAAGTGATCAAGTGATCAAGTGATCCCATATGGTCCCCTGAGCGTCGTAGGAGTGACTCCTGAGTGCAGACCAGGGCTAAATCCTGGTCATTGCTGGGTGTATTCCCTCCCAACCTCCCAAAAAAAGACAATTGAAAGCTTCTATACTAGTCAAGATTTTAGCTATTTTGGATTTCCCTGAGAGATTATGAAATCACTTGTATCACTTGTATCACTTCTCTTCCGTTGTTCATCTATTTGCTCAAGCAGGCACCAGTAATATCTCCCCACTTCCTGTCACATGCTAGTGTAGCCCAAGGACATCCAGCTCACTCCGGGAACATAAAGAGCCTCAAACCATTCCTTCAGGTCATGGGAATGCGGTCTATAATTGTTACTGTTTTTTTCATATCAAAAACGACACAGGTAGCTTGCCAGGCTCTGCCATGTGGGTGGGATACTCTTGTAGTAGCCTCTCATCTCATACCAGTCGAGAGAGATCAGCTTTTCTGCTGGGTGGAGCTCTGACAAGCTGTGGAGTCCGGATGTTTGAAAATGGAGGCCCTCATGGTGTGGGGGTTCTTCTGGGTTCTTGCGAGCTCTGCTGCTGGGATGGCGGGCCAGGGCTAGAACCCGCCTTCCCTCCCGGGTGCCTCATGATCAGCTGGGCACAGGGAGAGCCAGTAGCAGCTCTGCCCGCATATCTGATATTATGAAATCACTGTATCACTGTCTTCCCGTTCATCATCGATTTGCTCGAGCGGGCCCCAGTAACATCTCCATATGTCCTGTCTCATGCTAGTAGAGCCCAAGGCATCTGCTTGCTCCAGGAACATAAAGAGCCTGGAGCTCTTTATGTTCTGGAGACTTCGCAGACATGGGGCAGAGCTACTGACTCTCCCTGTGACCAGCTGCTCCACGAGGGCACCTGGGAGGGATGGTGGCGTCCTAGTCCTGGCCCACCACCCCATCAGAGCCTCGCAACTTAAGCCAGACGACCCCACTCCATTATGAAATATCTATATAAAAAAATAAGTGGTTCATTGACTAAGTTATTCATAATTAGAAACCAATGACTTCAGTAGAGAAATTAATATTTTTGTAATAAATTCAGAGATTTTCATTTTTCGAGGTTTCAGGTTAACAGGCGCGTTGACCAGAGAGCTGAGCATGGACACAGGTTCCCTTTGTGGGACGGGAGAAACTCCACAGGTTCACTTGCTTT
>JAJIBD010035324.1:0-21763 GCA_021461705.1 Cryptotis parvus
GCCCACTCACTCGCTCAGCCGGCCCGAGGAGCTGGCGACCGTTGAACATTAACAGGGCCAAGGGCCGAGGCTGCACGAATGCCTTATCTCAGGCCAACAGCTGCCACACTGGCCGGGCCCCTGACTTGGGGTGCAGGAGGCCTGCTGGCCACTGCCTCTGAAGAGCAGCCACCTGCCCTCCTGCCGGCCCAGGGGCCTCTAGGGTAAGGGAGCCAAGGCACAGTGGGCACTGGCCGGTTCTGGTTCATGGAGACAGAGCAGCTGCTGGAAACAGCCAGCAGAGGAGGCCCTACCCCCCCCTGCCTGGGGGCACCTCACTGGCCTGTTGATGGACATACCTGGTGGACAGCCACACACACATACGCTGCTTGGCTATGTGGTGGAATGGGCTGGGGACAGGAGTGCTCCCCAGGGAGGGCTGGGGACAGGAGTGCTCCCCAGGGAGGGCTGGGGTCAGGAGTGCTCCCAGGGAAGGGCTGGGAGTGCTCCCAGGGAAGGGTTGGGGTCAGGAGTGCTCCCCAGGGGGGCTGGGGTCAGGAGTGCTCCCAGGAAAGGGCTGGGGTTAGGAGTGCTCCCAGGGAAGGGCTGGGGACTGGAGTGCTCCCCAGGGAAGGGCTGGGGTCAGGAGTGCTCCCCAGGGAAAGGCTGGGGTCAGGAGTGCTCCCAGGGAAGGGCTGGGGACAGGAGTGCTCCCAGGGAAGGGCTGGGGGCAGGAATGCTCCCAGGGAAGGTTGGGGTCATAAGTGCTCCCAGGGGAAGGGCTGGGGTCAGGAGTACTCCCAGGGAAGGGCTGGGGTCAGGAGTGCTCCCCAGGGAAGGGCTGGGTCAGGAGTGCTCCCAGGGAAGGGCTGGGGTCAGGAGTGCTCCCAGGGAAGGGCTGGGGTCAGGAGTGCTCCCAGGGAAGGGCTGGGGTCAGGAGTGCTCTCAGGGAAGGGCTGGGGTCAGGAGTGCTCTCAGGGAAGGGTTGGGGGTCAGGAGTGCTCCCCAGGGAAGGGCTGGGGTCAGGAGTCCTCCCCAGGGAAGTGCTGGGGACAGGAGTGCTCCTAGGGAAGGGCTGGGGTCAGGAGTGCTCCTCAGGGAAGGGCTGGGGTCAGGAGTGCTCCCAGGGAAAGGTTGGGGACAGGAGTGCTCTCAGGGAAGGGCTGGGGACAGGAGTGCTCCCAGGGAAAGGCTGGGATCAGGAGTGCTCCCAGGAAAGGCTGGGGTCAGGAGTGCTCCCAGGGAAGGGTTGGGGTCATGAGTGTTCCCTGGGAAGGGCTGGGGTCATGAGTGCTCCCAGGGAAGGGCTGGGGTCAGGAGTGCTCCCAGGGAAGGGCTGGGGTCAGGAGTGCTCCCCAGGGAAGGGCTGGGGTCAGGAGGCTCCCAGGGAAGGGCTGGGGTCAGGAGTGCTCCCAGGGAAGGGCTGGGGTCAGGAGTGCTCCCAGGGAAGGGCTGGGGTCAGGAGTGCTCCCAGGGAAGGCCTGGGGTCAGGAGTGCTCCCAGGGAAGGGCTGGGGTCAGGAGTGCTCCCCAGGGAAGGGCTGGGGTCAGGAGTGCTCCCAGGGAAGGGCTGGGGTCAGGAGTGCTCCCAGGGAAGGGCTGGGGTCAGGAGTGCTCCCAGGGAAGGGCTGAGGTCAGGAGTGCTCCCCAGGGAAGGGCTGGGGTCAGGAGTGCTCCCAGGGAAGGGCTGGGGTCAGGAGTGCTCCCAGGGAAGGGCTGGGGTCAGGAGTGCTCCCAGGGAAGGGCTGGGGTCAGGAGTGCTCCCAGGGAAGGGCTGGGGTCAGGAGTGCTCCCTGGGAAGGGCTGGGGTCAGGAGTGCTCCCAGGGAAGTGTTAGGGTCAGGAGTGCTCCCCAGGGAAGGGCTGGGGTCAGGAGTGCTCCCAGGGAAGGGCTGGGGTCAGGAGTGCTCCCAGGGAAGGGCTGGGGTCAGGAGTGCTCCCAGGGAAGGGCTGGGGTCAGGAGTGCTCCCAGGGAAGGGCTGTGGTCAGGAGTGCTCCCAGGGAAGGGCTGGGGACAGGAGTGCTCCCAGGGAAGGGCTGGGGTCAGGAGTGCTCCCCAGGGAAGGGGCTGGGGTCAGGAGTGCTCCCAGGGCCTTCGTCCTTTTGTGTTTTGGGGGATGACTACACCCAGCTCTCACTCCTGGCTCTGCACTCAGGGATCATTCCTGGTGGAACTTGGGGGAACCTGTGGGATGCCGGGGAATTCAACCTGGGTTGACCACCTTGCGAAGGAAACGCGAGACCACCCTGTATACTATTGCTGCCACCCTGGGGCTCTTGTCTCTTACTGAGGATTCTTTTTTTTTTTTTTTTCTGCTTTTTGGGTCACATCCAGCGATGCTCAGGAATTACTCCTGGCGGTGTTCATGGGACCACATGGGATGCCAGGGATCGAATTTGGGTCACTCGCATGCAAGCAAATGCCCTCCCTGCTGTGCTATCGCTCCGGCCCCTCTTACTGAGTATTACTGAGTACTAGCTCCTTCCCTCCTGCGCCCGGGCCCCCAGTGCCCACCTGGCCCTTCCTGTGGCTGAGCGCTCAGCCCCCGAGCACGGCTTCTCCTTCCAAGCCCGGGGCTTTACCCTTTGGTTTATGAAGTTGCACCCTGAGGACTCCTTTTCTTTTCCTCTCCTTTTTTGAGGGGTGGGTGGTTTGCGCTGCACCCGGCCGTGCTCAAGGGGTGCTCCCGACCCTGCCTGGGGTCTCTCCTGGTGCTGAGGGCAGGGGAGATAATAGTGACCCCAGTTCCACCCCCAGAACTGTCTGAGCACCTCTAGAAGTGAAGCCTGAGCGGAGCCGGAGCGGAGCACAGCTGGCTGCAGCCAGAGGCTGGAAACAAACCAGAGGACGCAGTTCCAGGAGTCACACGAGGCGAGCGCCTGGCCCCGGCGTCTCCAGCGGCACTTGCTCCCTGAAGCCTGCCGTGATTTCCCACAGAAATGGGAACTCCGTCCTCTGTGCTCTTTCCCTGCTTCCCAGAAACCTCCACCCTGCCTGCTCCCGGCTGTTTCGCTGACAGGGAAAGGCTAGGTCAGGGATTACTCATGCGGCCTCGTGGCGTGGATGCCTGTCACCTATTTGTAGAGTGGGAAGGAAGGTCAGTGACCCTGGAGACTGAGCAGCCTGCGGGGGTGGGCTGGGCAGTGCAGCCATGCCCTGGCTCATGGAGCCCAGAGGCGCTGGCCTGGACAGTGGCTCTGTCCTCACTCTCCCCTCAGAAGAGCAACGGTTTGGCTGGCGGGCGAGTCACTGGAGAGGCTGGCAGCACCCACTTCCCAGGGAAACCTGTGCCCTTTCCTGGAATGGGCCTGTGCCCCGGGGACACTCAGGCCGCCCCATGCCCGCAGCTGCTCCCTAAGGACATGCCACCTCCTGCCTCCCCACCCCAGCTCCGCTGTTGCCCAACTGGGGCGGGTCCCACTTACTGGTGATCCTGGGCACCACCGGCCCGACGCCAGAACGAGGGATGTCGGCAGTGAGCACCTGCCACGGGGTGCAGGCCAGAGCGAACTCACTGAACGTGGGCCCCGTGCGCTGGCGACTCGCTCCCGCCACGTTAGGGCGGGAGGACGCTGGTGCGTGTGGCTGCCCCCAGCATGCGGAGACCACCAGTAGTGATCTCTGGGCAGAGCTAGGAGTGAGCCCTGAGCACTGCTGGGTGTGGCCCCGAAAACAAGACAAAGCGGGGCAGTGCTAGTACTGTGGGGAGGGCGTTTCTCGGGCACGCGGCCAACCTGGGCTCCATCCGGGGGCCGACTCCTCTGGCACCGTCACATCGAGAGCCTCTTATTCCCGAGGGCCCGCCCTGCGCCTCTCAAACCACTCTCCTCCCCGCTTGGAAGCACCCCACGGAAACCTTAGCGCTGCCCTGCTGGCGCTGAGGGGCCCGCCTGACTGGAGACCCTCTTCCCACCGCCAAACTCCGCAGGGAGGCGAATGCACCCATCTGAGTGACCATGAGGTCGGGGTCCTGCCCCATGCCCAGCCCGGCAGGCGAGTGGCAGCCTGGGAGCCCCTCTCCCCTAAGTCAAAGGGCACTTTCTCTCGGGCCCCACAACAGGCCAACGTCCTCTCTGCCGCCCCTCACCAGGACCCTGGGGCTCGGCGGCTGCAGTGAGAAGTCCAAGGTCCCGGGCACCCAGAGCACTAGCTCAGGGCTCAGACCTGGGGCTGCCCGAGGCGCTGCGGGCGCGACACCCAGAGCCGGCCGGGCACAGGAGCGGCAGATGCTGGCGTCCCTGAGATGCGGGCAGGGACAAACACTAACGCAGAGCCAGGCTTTCAACGAGCGTTTGCTCCACCCCAGAGTGAAGGGACCGAGGGTCTAGGCAAGGGGGAGCCGGCAGCAGAGGGCAGGGGCTGTGACTGGAGCCTGAGGAGCTGGGGAGATCCACTGCCCGCAACTCAGATGCAGCGAACACCGGGCAGGTTGTTTTAATTCGAGTTTATTAAAATGATCAACCTCAATACTGCAAGTGCATGTACAAAAGATTCGTAAAAAATGTTTTTAATGAAACGTTAAAGAACTTACCTCAAATGCTGAAAAAATCCTTTTTTTTCATTCTTTCAGTACAAGGAATACATTGTATCTCAAAAGTATTACAACTCAGCAAAACAATTTAAAACAGCAATTTGAAAAATGATTTGAAAATCGAGTATTTTTTACATAGAGTTCTGCGATCATTCCCTAATTGTGACAGTGCCAAACTTTACCAATCATTGCATAAGTTCAAGCTACGTCTTACCGCGACCTCTCCGGGCGGTCAGAGCACGGCCCAGCCCTGCCACTGGTCTGCAGCAGGCTGCGGCTCCTGGACCCCGAACTGGACAACGGAAATGAGGTTCCCTGGAGGCGTCGGCAGCCTGCCGGCTGCCGAGCGCTTGTGCACAGACCCCAAGCAGGGACAGCACCTGACTTCCCTGCCTGGACCCACGGAGGAAGGCCTCACGTTGAGACCCCCAGAGTGAAAACAAAGGCCATAAATAAGTTACTAAGATTACGCCTAACCATGGGGTGAGTGGGAACGGGATCTCCTGCTACTGTTTCCTGCGAACTGGACTTGCTAAAACGTCTACGGATGGTAGGTCCGCCAACAAACATCGTCTGGGACCCTCTTCCCGAACTCGCGGTGCGGGTACCGAGGTGACCAGCGGCCCCTGCCGGTCCTTGCCGGACACCAGGGCTGAAGCTTGAGCTTCCTGAGGGGTGTGGGCGTGGGACGGCAGCCTGCCACAGGCCCTCAAATTACTACCTGAGGGACTGAACTGCCCGGAGCAAACAGGAGGGAGGCCTCGGAAGGCTATGGAAAGAATTCCTTAAAGAAAAGGCGAAACAATTCTAAGTGTAAAAACCTTTCATGGGTTATACTAATTTCTACCTGGAAACTACAACGAACAATTGCTTGAAGAAACTTAATTTAAATGCTGTCCCCAAACCTGGACAGGGTTAAGAACCCGTTAGTACTAGGCGGAAGCATCGAGGTGTTCTGCACTGGACCTTTCATTACCTGAAGATTCTTCACTAGTTGAAGACAGGGGGGCTACAGGAACCCCCACACTGGTTTGACTTAGGAACTCGGTCTAGCTGAAAAGCACATGTACATTTCCCAGAAAGAGAGAGACCCACTGGCGTCAACACCCGTTACGGATTTATATCCCCCCAATTGCTTGTCCAATGATTTGTAAAACAACGCAGCGAAACCAAAGGTTGGTATTGGACATAAAGTAGTAATCAAAAATTTGCTCATTAAATTACTTAAAATTTCTCTTCTCAAAGTGCTTCAAAAACAAATTAAATCTGACTCCTCTTTTTGTTTAACTGATAATATAGTCAAAAAATCTTTGATATTTTCATACATAAACATAAACCAAGAACGCCCACTGATGCAGTGCTTAAAACTATATATTTATAATTCCTATTTTATTGGCATGAATATTTCTGAACTTAAAAACCTCCTGGTAAGTTCTTTTAATTTCTTAGGACAAAGATTTCTCACAACACACAAGTATTTACAACATATACATTGCTTCAGTTCCTCACACTGAATCCCAAAGACAAACGTTTTATAGGTTACCACAGAACAAAAGCTGTGACTCAGGTTTTATTTCATAAACTATTATAAGTTAAAGTGAATAGTCTCTTTTTAATATTCCTTGTAGCATTTACAAGTGCAACAGAAAGCTTGGAGACCCAACTGAAGAGCGCTGTAGTTCATTAGACACGGGTTGCTTCTTGTCATCACATTATTCACAGCAAAGTCTTGAAAAAATAAGCACCAATCATTCTTGCAAAGAACAATTTTTTTTATCTAAAAGGATTGAAAAGTGTTAAATACAAGGTCTTTAATTTACATGACAAGCAATAAATACGCGGTGTGGAGACTCGTGCTGCACACGGCTACCCTCGTACATAGAACGTACTGGAAAGTCGGTGGTCACGTGCGGGCCTGGACTTGGTAAGGAAATCAACCTGACGCCAACCGACCGTTTGCTCTTCTCACCAGGCCTCGAAGAGCACACCTGGGCCAGCAACTGAGACCGACAGAACTCAAGGGGGAAAACATCTAGCAAAGAAATCAAAAAGCCAAAGATCATTGCTGGTGATATTAGCATATCCTAGAAAACGTTAATATGCTGCTACTATGATTGGTTGAATTATTGTTCAGTCGTATTAAAGAGCAGCCGATGCTCTACACGTTTAAAAAAACATGTGTCGCCACATTATTGTGTGGGAAGTCCGGTCACTGTACAGGTCTGCCTGCGCCCCGACTGTACAAGGGCTCCACCTCACTCGGGATTGCACGTAGAAGGTATTCGGGAAGGATGCCAGGATGCGCACAGGGAGTCTGGGAAGCGCCCGGGAGCTGGACACTTTCTACAGGGCTAAGGAGTAGGGACGGGGGGGGGGGGCGCCATGACCAGGGTGCAGCCGGGGCGGAGGGGCTGGGATCTTCTTTGCGGGCAGCAGCCTCACGCCGTTCAGCCTCAGAGACTGATCCTCTCTCCTCCTGGAGGAGATGTCGATGTCGATGGAGTCCTTCCCCCACGATGAGCCGCAGCCGCTAGGGGAGAGGAAGCGGGATGAAGTCGTCCTCGAAGTCGTCGTCGTCCTCGTCCTCGTCCTCGTCGTCCTCGGAGGAGGAGTCGCTGGTGCTGTCCCTCCGCATACTGGCTGTAGCCGTCCACCTCCATGCGCGACTCGAGCAGCGACAGGGGGTCGCCGCAGCACACGCCATTCTCGCAGCAGCCCCCTCCACGCAGGCGCCACCCCGGCTCTCCTCATCGCGCTTCAGCTGGATTTTGAGTTTCGTGGCGCTGCTGCCAGCGGCGGCGCTGAAGCCGTTGTTGAGCTTGGCCACGCACAGGCTGCTGTCGTTCTCGTGGTCTTTGCTCAGCTTGATGCTGATTTTGGAGGAGTTCATGGCGTCGCTCTCAGGGTCGCTGGCCTTGCTGCTGCTGTCGTGACGCCGCCGCAGAGTCAATTTGGGGATGCCCGAAGTTGTTCTCGAGGACCAGCTGGGCGCCATACCTGGTGACGCGCCTCTTCTTTTTCGTCTTGGCAGTCCTGCAGCTGTCCTTCGTTTTGAAGCTGTCTGAGGTGACCAGTGACCCCCCACGGGTGAGAGCGCCCAGTCGGGGTAGCTCCCAGGCGCGCCCTCAGGACTGGGGTGCTCCCCTGATGAGGAGGGGACCCCACCACGTCCGGGGCCCCGCTGGTCTTTCTGGGCGAGTCCTGGGCCCCCTGCCGCTCCCTCCGCCTTCGCCAACTGTCTGACCAGCTTTCCCTGCCGCGGTTTCTTCTTGGCTGTGCTGCCGCCGCTCTTGGCACTCCCGTGTCGCCGCGGGCGCCGGCTCCTGAGGCCGCTCTTCCTGAGCGGGGCTGGCGGGCTGCACAGCCCCGTCTGGGCAAGCTTGGGCCCGCCACCGCCGTCGCCCTCCGCGGTGTGGGTTTCCAGCAGGCCCGCAGAGGGCTCCTTTTGGGTACACCCTTGTCCTCAGAGACCTCCTGGTGACGTAGGCGCAGGGCGAGCCCTCGGCGGGCAGAGAGGGTGCCGCGCCCGAGTTCTGCTTGTGCTCTCTGGCCGCGTGTCGTCAAGCACCTGCCCGTGGCTGCGGGCGTGGGCCGGGCCCTCAGGCTCCTTGTCCTTCTTGATGGGCAGGTTTTTATACAAGACGACTTTCGGCTCTTTAAGTACTAAGTTCCCCATTTCGAGCTTTCTTGAAGCATTCCGTGGCTCCAGACGTTTACAATGATTTCTTAATTTTATCTTAGCGAGTAAAGGCTTTGCAGGCTTTTTCAGTTTCTTTGGTACCCTGGAATTATTCACATGCGCTGGCTTCGATGAGGTAGAGCTGGAAGGAGCTGGGATTCTCGACACAGGCTGTCTTGCTAGCGTTCTGCTCTTGCTGCTCCTCTTTATACCAACGGAAGATTTGCGGTTAGAATCTGCAAGATTAAAACGACAAAAAAAGATGAGAACTGTTGGGAACAGCGAAGTGTTCAGGACACAGTGCCCACACCCAAAGCACTGTCTGTGAAATGTGTCGAGGAGACCCGCGCTGCTCGGGAGAGACCCGGCCTCCCCACGTGCCCTCACTCTCCACGTCCTCTCTGGGTTGGTGTTTGTGGTTCTGGGGCCAAGCCCATAGTGCTCAGGGATCCTCCCGGGGGGCTGCACCTGGTCGGCCACACGTGAGGTCCACGTCCTCCGCCCTCTGCCAGGGCTCTGGCCCTCAGGAAAGATGGAAACTCAAGCCCAGGTTCTCCTTACACAAATCTTTCTCAGTCGCCTGAAATGGCTCTGTAAACCCCTGCTCATGAGCACATGTGTTACCTGAGCCGTGAGAAACGCCACAGTAATGAGTTCCAACAAAATACATTTTCTCACAGAAAAATGTGAATCACAATGCCACACAGCTGTACCCTGAGCGCCAAGGGCTGGAGCGAGGGCCCGATGCCCTGCACCACTGTCTGCGGGCACGGGGAGCTGCTCCTTCTGGGCACAGGCCAGAGAGGTGGGAGAACAGTCCAGGCGGTGGCAACTCCTCAGAGGTTCTCTGTGACTGCCACTGGTGCTCTTGGGACTTTCTGTTCTTTTTTTTTTATTTTTTTAATTTTTTTTTTTTTTTTTTTGGGTGATACCCCAATGCTCTGGTTTGGTGTGTTCTTTGTTTTTCGCTTTGAAACCCGTGGTTGTTGGGGTTTGAGGTGGTTTGGGGGTGGGGATTCGTGGCGGGCGCCGGGGGGGGCCCCCGCGGCCGGCCCCCCACCCCCCCCCCCCCCCCCCCCCCCCCCCCCGGGACTTTCTGTTCTTGGGGCGCTCACACCTGGTGGTGTCTGGAGCTCACTCCAGCTCTGCTCAGGGGTCACTCCTAGTGGGCTTGGGGGCATATGGGATGCTGAGAACTGACCCCAGGTCAGTCGCATGCAGCGTCAGCACCCTCCCAACTGTGCTATCACTCCGGCCCCTCAATGTCTCCAGTTCTTAGTCTTTCCATCCCGAGCAGAAAGTTGCCTCCTTTTAAAGGGCGCAAAGGGACACTGAGATCAGAGCGATCCTTTCGTGTCTCTCCAGAGACCCTGGGTCAGGCGGCTGACTTGGCTTGACGGCCACCCTCCCCCGGGGCTGCTGAGGAAATGACCGTCAGTTTCTACTGGGAGAAAGAAACAAGCACCTAACGAGCGCCCCAACACTAGGAGCAGAGCGGTGAGGCAGGCACACGGCCTTGGGTGCAAGCACAAGGGCCTCTGCCTGGGGCCACAGTCGAGTCCGGGTCCCAGAACCCCCGCTGAAGGCCCTGTCCAGGCCCGGGTCCTTGCCCTGGCCGTCATCACGCCACCACACACTTTCCTTTTCTCCTTGAGCCACATCCCAGGCTGCCCTGCGGCTCCACGCTCAGGGATCACTCCTAGTGGTTCTCGGGGCTGAACCCAGGCCGACCACACGCAAGGCCCGCCTCGCACGGACTATGGCTGAACCCGGCCGACCACACGCAAGGCCCCGCCGCGCACGGACTATGGCTGAACCCCGGCCGACCACACGCCCGCCCCGCGCACGGACTATGGCTCCAGTCCTACTTCCTGCTCTCTGCCCGACGCGTGCCGACCAAGTGCCCCGCCTATGGCTGCAGGAGCCTGTGCCTTCCGTCCCCGCCTCCCGAGAACCCGTTCCTCAGGCTGCCGCTCCCGAGAATGAAATGCGCAGCCCCGCTGCCCTTCCCAAGGCGCAGTTCTCCGACGACCCAACCACTCTGCTGAGAGCCACTGTCACACGAGCCCGGGGCCCTCGACAGGCCCCGGCCAGCCACACTGCTCTTCCAACTGGCACTGGTGAGGGGCAACACCGCCATGGCCCACAGACAAAAGCAAGTTTTCCCACCACGCTCTGGAAAGACATCACGCCAAAGGCAGCACGTGGCAGTCCCAGCCGCTGCCCTCCCTCACCACGACAAACACCCTGACCCCTTCCTGCCCTCTCCCGTTCCCCGACTGCACTCCTGCTGAGGCAGACACTCTCAGAGCCCATCCAGCTGGTTAAACAGAGACGGGAGCTGAACTCAAATCGATGGCTGCAAAGAAAGAAAGATTATTTTTTTTCCTCCAAACTGCCTTCCTGGGACAACAGCTCAAGCTTCGAACTGTTCAAGAACATGCCTGAAGATACACAGACAGTTCCCACAGCAAAGGTGCCAGCAAAATCAGAAAACATGGGGGCAGGAGCGATAGCCCAGCGGGTAGGGCGTTTGCCTTGCACGTGGTCGGCCTATGCCGGCCCCGGTTCGATCCCGGCATCCCATATGGTCCCCGAGCACTACCAGGAGTAATTCCTGAGTGCAGAGCCAGGAGCAACCCCTGAGCGTCGCGGGTGTGACCCAAATAGAAAAAAAAAAATCAGAAAACAGACCAAACAGACCTCCATGGGCCTCAGGCTTAGCTAGCGGCCAGAGCAGGCTCTCGAGTGCCCAGAGGAACCGGTGCTGTTCTGGAGAGGCCCCCCGAGGGCAAAGGTCACACCTCACATGGCAGCTTCCAGCTTGCGTCCAAAAACCCCTCAACTGGCCTGAGGACTCTGGTGTGAGCAGCTTGACAGGAACAACAGCTCTGGCCAATGTGCTGCAGACCGCCGGGAGCAGCGCCTTTGCCACGAGCACCGGAAGCTGCCGAGGCATCACCACGAGTGTCTGCACCGAACAATGCTTTCTGTGGCAGGCAAGAGGGGTGCCAGCCTGGGCAGCAGCCGGGCCAGAAAAGTGAGTCCACTGGGTGTCAGGCTGGCTGCAGGGTTCTGCCATCAAGGCACGAAGAACTTTTGGCTTAATTTTTTGCTTTGTGATGTCACACCAAGCGATGCTCTGGGGTGACTCCTGGCTCTTCAATCAGGAATTACTCCTGGTGCTGCTTTGGGGGACCATATGGGATGCCGGGATCGAACCCGGTAGGTGCGTACAAGTCAAACGCCTCCCACTGTGATGTTGCTCCGACCCCAAGGCAGCAAGAACTAGAATCTGGATGACTCGGGTCAGAGGCGGCGTCCGGCCCTTATTTCTGTGTTCTCTGGGACGAAGCTAACGGTCCAGCGGCCCTTGAGACATCTTTCAGGACAGCGGTATGGAAGGAAGGAGCTCTGCACAGCTCAGGGTGGGGGCCCCCAAGAGCCCTAGTTTTCACCGTCACCGTGGCAGAATCGTTGTTTTCAACAGGTGGGACTTAGGCAGAGCCAGGGCGCTGCTGAGTGGGATGGAGGCGGGTCTGTACCGCCAGGGAGCCTTCCAGGGTGCTGGCTGGCGCTTCCTGTGGGCCAGAGCCCATGGCAGAACCAGCTGGAGAGCAAAGAGCTTCCAGCCAGCCCGAGCACTCAGTACTGCCCAAGCCCACACCCCAGCTAGGCAGGCCCCGGAAAGGCTGTGGCTGGGAGGCCTGGTTCAGCTGCCCTGAGCACTGCCCCACGTCCACTCTGTGAGGCCCAGGCACTGTGGCACGTGCTCCCTGAGGCAAGGTCTGCGTGCCCACGGCGAGTGTGTGCGCGACACCTCCTGAAGAGACGGTGCCCATGTCTCAGACGAGCGAATGACAGAGCTGGGCCTCTCCGCGTGCCTCAACAGAGCCTGTGCTCCAGGCCGTAATCTCGGCGGCGCGCCCCCACTGTCCCCACACAGGAGGGTTTTTGTCTGCATTTACAAAGTGGGGGCAAAGCCTTCAGTTTCACCAAGAACGCCAGACTCAGAAAACGAATGCCGGTTAGGAGTGTTTATTATGGGAGCCAACAGCAAACAGTGAGTGGAGGCCTGCAGGCCTGCTTGCCTGGACACTGAGAACCAGGGCACGGACAAGGCAGCCTGGCCTGCTCCAGCCCGATGGCAGCGACACTCCCTCCCAGAGACCCCGCCCTTGCCTGAAGGAATACAAGCACCCGAGCAGGAGACCTGAAATGACCAGGCTCTGCCCCTTCAGAGCCAAGTCAGGCCTGCAGCCTCCTCTGCTGAGGCGCCGGCGACAGCTCGGCCCAGGCGAGCAGCTATGGGCAGCGCAACCCGCGGTGTGCTTTGGCCCTGCTCACGCTCTCTCTTTCTCCTCCTGGGTCAGATTTCATAAGATCTTGCCCCCACACACGCTGGCTTCCTTCCCTTTTCATCTCTCTTGCTTTTGGTGGCAGCTGAAAGCTACGTGTGAAACGTCCCCTGCACTATCCCCGAGCCAGGTCAGTAGTGCTTTGGCGGCGGGCACACAGCAAGCGCGCACAGAAAAGGTGGAGGCTAGGCGCTCACCAGGTTTCTTTTTTAACTAACAGGCTGGCTTGGCCCTTGTGTGTCTGCCTGAGACACCAGGCCGAAAAGCTAATGTACAGCCTAAAACCACGCCAGAGGGACATCAATAACCTTGCAAATGTCTCTTACACCCACGGAACACGAATGATCCAAACTCCAAGAGCAGCCCATCCAGGCGAGAGGGACACACACTGCTGCCGTGCCCCAAACACTTCAGAACCTTTTTGTTTGGTTTTCTTTTGGGTCACGCCCGATGCTGCTCAGGGGATGGTAAGGGTCCCAGGGATCGAGGCTGGGACTGAACCCAGCTGCGCTGCAAGGCAAACGCCCTCCCGCTGTGCTCTCACTCCGCCCCTGGCCCCGACATTCTAGAACTGCGCGGCTGCTGTGCGCGAGTGTCCGAGTTTCGCGACGTCGGCGCAGGGCCAGCCCCCTCACTCACCGGTGTGGTCTGCTTCCTGAGTGGTGTCCGCGTCAGTGTTCGAGCTGACAGACTGGCTGTCGGAGTGTTTGCCGCTGTCGCCTAACTTCTTAAGCCTATTTAAGCGCTTATCTGTTTCTCTGAGTCCGTATTTGCTATTGATAACAGGAGCAGGCGCAGGCAGTCCCACTCTGGATTTAAAAGCACCAGTTCCTCGCCTGAAAGAGAAAACAGCACAGGTGAGACCAGCAGCTCGTCCTGACGGGGCCTGACAAGACGCAGCCGGTCCCGGACAAATCTGAGCTCTCAGAACACAACAAACTCAAGTAAGGCAAAAGCAGAAACAACTGAGGCTTGGGGGGCGTTCGCCTTGGATACAGCCCACCGGGCTCGATCCCGGCATCCCATATAGTCCCTGAGCAATGCCAGGAGTAATTCCTGAGTGCAGAACCAGGAGTTACTCCTGAGCATCACTGGGTGGCCAAAAAAAGGCAAAAAAATAAATAAATAAATAAATAAATAAGCTGGACCCTGTGTTCTTTCATGTGTAGAGAAAGAATTCTTCAGTTTCAAACCAGCTGACATAAGGGGTCATGGCATGCCGGGATCGAACCCAGGCCAGCATGGGCCGGCCGTGTGCAAGGTAAATGCCCCACCCGCTGGACTATCACTCTGGCCCGATTTTATTTATTTTTTTAAAAAACATTTTATTATTTTTTTGTATATCTCACCACCGTGAGATATACAGTTACAAAGATGTTCATGTTTGGGTTTCGGTCACACAGTGTTCCAGCACCCATCCCTCCACCAGTGCCCATTTCCCACCACCAGTGTCCCAATTCCTCCTCCCTCCCCTAGCCTGCATCTATGGCAGGCACTTTATCTCTTCTCTTCTCTCTCTCTCTCTCTCTCTCTCTCTCTCTCTCTCTCTCTCTCTCTCTCCTCTTACACATTGTGAGAGAGACAGACATGGGCAGAGCTGCTACTGGCTCTCACTGTGCCCAGCCGCTCATGAGGTGCCGGGAGGGATGGCAGGTTCTAGCCCTGGCCTGCTACCCCAGCAGAGCCGCACAACAAGCCATACGACCCCCCGCCTCCATGAGGACCTCCATTTTCCACATCCGGACTTCCCCCTCTCCAGAACTCCACCCAGCAGACCAGCCTATCAGAGCCCGGCTCATCGAGATCCACCCTGCTGCAGTCTTTTATATTTTTATTTTTATTTATTTATTTATTTATTCATTTTTGCTTTTTTGGGTCACACCCGGCGACGCTCAGGGGTTACTCCTGGCTCTGCACTCAGGAATTACTCCTGGCCGTGCTTGGGGACCATATGGGATACCTGGGATCGAACCCGGGCCGGCACAGGCTGGCCGCTGCAAGGCAAACGCCCTACCCGCTGGGCTATTGCTCCAGCCCCAGCTGCAGTCTTTTTTTAATCCGGCCCAGCAGAGCCTCACAACAAGCCAGACGACCCCCACTCCATGAGGACTTCCATTTTTTACATCTGGACTTCCCCCTCATCAGAACTCCACCCAGCAGACCAGCCTATCACAGCCCGGCTCGAGATCCACCCTGCTGCAGTCTTTTTTAATCCGGCCCAGGTATGCTGATCCAGAGACAGACATGGGGCAGAGCTACTACTTGCTCTCACTGTGTCCAGCCGCTCATGAGGTGCCCGAGACGGATGGCAGGTTCTAGCCCTGGCCGCCACCCCAGCAGAGCCTCACAACAAGCCAGACGACCCCCCACTCCATGAGGACCTCCATTTTCCACATCTGGACTTCCCCCTTGTCAGAACTCCACCCAGCAGACCAGCATATCACAGCCCGGCTTTCAAGGCCGCTTGCGGCCACGTGGTTCATCAATAAATGCTGGATTTTGAGATGACTACAAGAGTATGCTACCCGCACGGCAAAGCCTGGCAAGCTACCCGTGTCGTATTTGATATGCCAGATACCAGTAACAATTATAGACCTCATTCTCATGACCTGATGGAATGGTTTGAGGCTCTTTATGTTCCTGGAGTAAGCAGGTGCCCTTGAGCTCTACTTGCATGAGACAGGACATATGGAGATGTTACTGGTGCCCGCTCGAGCCAATCGATGATGAACGGGAAGACAGTGACATATGAGGTAACAATCATGCCTAAATAATCCACCTGTAAATTACCACAAGCGTGTGGGAGTCAGAGGTTGGTTTAGATAGAGAAGGGAACATGTGTGAATAAATGTCTAAAGTTCTGATGCTAACATAGAACTGAGCATTAAATACAGACAAAAAATGCAAATGATGGCTTCTAAGTGTACGTAGTGCACTTAGAAGTGTACAATGTGTGGGAGAAGGAGGAGAGAGAGAGGGAGAGGAGAGGGAGATAAAGAACCTGCCATTGGGGCGGAGTGACAGCCCAGCGGGTAGGGCGTTTGCCTTGCATGCGGCGGCCTTGCCGGCCCGGGTTCAATCCCGGCATCCCATATGGTCCCCCGAGCACCGCCAGGAGTAATTCCTGAGTGCAGAGCCAGGAGAAATCCCTGAGCATTGCCGGGTGTGACCCAAAAAACAAAAAAAAAAAAAAAAAAAAAAGAACCTGCCATTTAGGCAGGATGTGGGAGGGAGGGAATTGGGGACATGGGTGGTGGCTGGGGGGCACTGGTGGAGGGCGGGTGCTGGAACACTGTGTGACCAAACCCCCAAGCGTGAACAGCATTGTAATTGTATATCTCGCGGTGGTATAATAAAATGTTAAAAAAAAAAATAACCCACCTGTAATTAGTCTATGACTTTGGCACAAGTTAGCACTATAAACTGAAAATGAAACTAACTCCCACACATCATTACCGAGAACCTGACGTCAGCTACAGCAAACCCTAACTGAAGCCATGTAAGAAAGGTAGGCGATGGGACTGGAAACCTGACCTTTGGAACAGACACTGTTCAGGAACCCCCTTAAAGCCGCTGCATCTAAAATGAGGACCCTGTAGGAAGGCATCCGCGCATCAGAGTGGAAAGCCCTGAGTCAGCCAGGCATGGCCCAAACATCAGAAACATAACGATCATATCGATCCTTTTTTTTTTTTTGGCTTTTTTTGGGTCACACCCGCGCACACTTAGGGGTTACTCCTGGCTCTCTGCTCAGGAATTACTCCTGGCAGTGCTCGGGGGACCACGTGGGATGCTGAAGATCGAACCCGGGCGGCCGGTGCAAGGCAAACGCTCTCTGCCCCTGTGCCGTGGCTCCGGCCCACGATCATCAGTAAGTGATGAAATTTAACTTCACCAAGTGAAAGGCCTGAAAATTATTTATTTTTTTTTGAGGGGTGGTTCTTGGGCCATACCCAGCAATGCTCAGGGGTTACCCCGGGTGGTGCTTGATGGACCATACGGGATGCTGAGGACTGAACCCGGGGTCGGATGCATGCAAGGCAAACGCCCTCCCCACTGTGCTGTCGCTCTGGCCCTCCACAATTTTTTTTTTTTTTTTTTTTGCTTTTTTGGGTCACACCTGGCAATGCTCTCAGGGTTTTCTCCTGGCTCTGCACTCAGGAATTACCCCTGGCGGTGCTCAGGGAACCATACGGGATGCAGGGGATCGAACCCGGGCCAGCACAGGCCGCCGGCGTGCAAGGCAAACACCCTACCCGCTGGGCTATCGCTCCGGCCTCGTCCACAATATGTTTTAAAAGTTGCATATAACTTTTCGTTGTACACAGTGAGAGGAGAATTTAGCTTTGTTTCTTTCAAGAAGCAGAATGAATTATCCACTGTTATACGGTAAAGAAACCGCTGTGTCTGGTATACTAGAAAGATCTCCATACACTTAACTGCGACCTCCTGTGTCATGATCTGTTTCTGGCCCTCTGCAATCAAATTCTGATTACATGTCATAGCAATGGGTCTCTTCATCTATAAGGCAAATACCTCAAGTCTAGTTCAGCCTACTTTTTTGAGCCTCGTATCAAATACGACCAGTGTCGTATTTTTTTTTTTTTTTTGGTCACACCCAGCAATGCTCAGGGGGTTACTCCTGGCTCTACACTCAGGATTTACTCCCGGAGGCACGGGGGACCATATGAGACGCTGGGGATTCGAACCTGGGTTGGCTGTGTGCAAGGCAAAGGTCCTCTCCGTTGTGCTATCGCTCCGCCTGCCCATCCCCTGTTGTATTTGATATGCCAAAACCCAGTAACAATTATAGCCCTCATTCCCATGACCTGAATGGGAATGGTTTGTGGCTCTGCCAGAGCGAGCAGATGCCCTTGGGCTACACTAGCACGTGACAGGACTTACGAAGATGTTACTGGTGCCCGCTCGAGAAAACAACAGGAAGACAAGTGAAGTGATACAAGTGCTAGCTCAGTCTTCTTTCTGAGTCTCACCTGGCAATGTGGAGACTAAATATAGGTGGGTCTCATGTAAGAATGGGCCTTAAATCTCAGTATTCTCTCTATCGTGTTTGCACCACTAACGTCTCCGTTCACTGGGAATGAGGCCCACTATTGTTACTGTTTTTGGCATATCAAATACACCACGGGCAGCTTGCCAGGCTCTGCCGTGGCTCTGGGTTCATCCTAGGGGCCAGTTCTTTTCTGTGTCAGACCATCAACCATCCAGGGCCCACGGGCAGAGCCCTGGGTGTAGACAAGCCTGTCTCCTCTCTGCCACCTGCTGGCAGCCGGGCACCGCAGCCACACCTGCTGCACCTCAAAGCATAGGGAAGAGCATGTGTATAAAAACATACAAATTCTCAAAGGCAGAGCTGGGAACCCCGAGGTACCTGGGGTTTCCAGGATGCTGGGGAGCAATCCCCAGCTACCCTGTGCACAAGGCCGCTTTCCAGCGTGGGGTCCCCTCCCCCTACACACCAAACCAGAATGACAGCCCACTGACGCCAGGACCATACAGCACCAGCCTCCAAATACTGCGTGTCCTTGGCTGGTGTGTGTGCTGCTTGTGTGCAGGGCTGGAACATGAAAACCACCCGCACGGAAAGGTCCGGGGCCTATGGACGAATCCCCACAGTCCAATGGCACATTTACCTTTCACACGCGTAACATCCCGCAGAACTCGTTATTTTCTCCAAAAAACCCATCTCCATAATAACATGAAATTTCTTCTCCAGGTTCAATATCTCTCAGAGCTTTTACACATGCTGTGTCTCGGCCAGTCGAAACAAACTGAAAGGAAATGAACTCACTTAGAATCTCACACCTCAAAGCAGAAACAAACGGCTTGAGAGAAAAAAAAAAAAAATATATATATATATATATATATGTGTGTGTGCTTACCCTTACAGTTAGGTCTGCAATCTGAAAAATGTCCAAAAGATAAAGTCAATTAACTGTTGGTAAGATCTGAAACACGAACAATTACAGAAATCTGAAATAAGCTTTCTATGTCAGTTTATAACCTGGCCGAGTTTAGGCATCAAGCCAAAGAACACACATACGTGCATTCAACTGATGGGAAATAACTCCTATTCTGGAGGGTCACGGAGCTACGGTCAGCCTATCCCTGAGAGGCCCTGAGCCGAGGCGCTGAGCCCAGGGAGCCAAGAGGGAGAGTGCGGCTCACCGTGGTTGATGAAGGCGGCGGGCCCCAGCCAGAGCTGGGCGCAGTTCTTCCGCGTGGTACATGACGCTGAAGTCGTTCTCTCCATGTCGGAGCAGCACGTTCTCCTCGACCTCGGAGAGCTCCGCAATACAGCCCACCAGTAATTCTATTTTGTCATTTCGTTTCCTGTTTAAAACAAGTGATGGGTTAAAGATCGCTAGTAATTAGAAAAGAATGATCAGGCTTCTTTTGAACAAATCAAACCTGTCCAATAATACCAGCAATCGAGAAGACCTGCGTCCCTGGCACCCCCTGAGGCCGCCCCATCCTCCGTGGTGCAGCGGAGGCCAGCTTATCCCCAGGACAGGGGTGTCCTTTGGGACAGGACCCCACTCCGAGTCCCCGCAGAGTCCCTGTAGAGCTGGACAGGCAGGACCTGAATCACTGCCCTCCACTTGCAGGCATGAGGGTGACAGGTCAGGCCACAGACAGTGCACAGGGCCACCCTCCAGCCAACTGGCTCACGGAAGAGGGACTGAGACCCCAACACTGACGCACAGAAGCCACGTGCAGACCTAGGCGGCTCTTTAAGCAATACTTAGTTATATACCAAACACTACTGAAGCAGGTGATCAGTGCAGAAACACTAACCAGAAATACAATGCACTATAAACCTCGCCTCTTTACACTCAGAGGAGACACCCGCCAAGGGCACTGTCCAGTGGCCAGTATCTGGTCTGGAAAGCCCATCTCGGAGATGCGAAGGTCTCGATCTCCACAGGAGCCCTGAAGCCAAGCACTCCTGAGATGATGTCCAGGTGTGGACACACTGGCCCAGAGGTTGGGAGGGATATTCTCTGATACAAAAAAGTCATGTGTGTGTGTGTGTGTGTGTGTGTGTGTGTGTGTGTGTGTCAGGTGTGCACGCGTATGCGCCAGAGGACAGTAGGTAGGGCATTTGCCTTGTAAGTGGCCCACCCAGGTTCGATCCCTGGCATCTCATATGGTCCCCAAGTACCGCCAGGAGTAATTCCTGAGCATCACTGGGTGTGACCCAAAAAAGGGAGAAAAGAAGCCCCGAGGGGGCCAGAGCGACGTCTCAAAGGGCTGGTCTGTGAGCACTGCTGGGAGGAGCTCCGAGACCCAGACTGGCGTCTCCCACGAAGCCTCTGGCAGTGACCCGCAACACAAATATGAAAGGCGTGAGAAGCGTATACAAACAGGGCAGCGACACAAGAGAGGGGCAACATGCTTCCTCAGGCAGGTGGACGACTGGCACCCGGGAAAGATGACAGACAGGCTCATAACCTGCCTGCAAGCACGTCTTCATCCGTGCTCGTCGGGGTCAACTGAACGACTCAGCCAGGCCGGGGGGCGCGCGCACACACACACACACACATGCATGCCCCCGAGGCCCTGCACCCGCCTCTCCAGCCAGAGACGGACTCGGGGAAATCAGGCCATGTGCACACCGAGCCCCTGAGGTGACTCTCAGCAGCCCCGTTGCCAAGGCGCAGCATCTGGCTCCGGGCGTGCACTGGCGCCCCTGTCCCCTGCAAGGCGGCTCTGCTTCACCGCGCCCGGCCACCTCCCCGCAGCAGGCAGTGACCCACAGAGCTCAGAACAGAGCAGCCCGGCCTCCCGCTGACCACCGTAATAGTTACCACTCTTTCGTTGCGACTATTTTGGCTCCATTTTGTTCTGATGAGTATCTGTTACAAGGCAGTATTTCAAATCCACTGTCAGTTGCAAACATTCTCAAGTAAATAAATACCTAAAACAGGAAGATTGATTTGTATTAAACTTTATACTCATCATCAATAATGCAAAACTTTGCGATAATGAATGAACAACGTCACTGTTCTATGAATGTCACATACTCGAGTACCTACAATGCTTTGTAACTGAGAAAGAAAACCTCACGTTAGGGCCGGAGGCGATAGCACAGCGGGGGATCTGCCTTGCTGCAGCCAACCCGGGTTCAATCCCCAGCATCCCATATCGTTCACTGAGTACTGCAAGTAATTCCGAGCCAAGGTAACCCCGAGGGTCACGGGTGTGACCCCAAAACAAACTAAACAAATTAAATCTGACTTCTAGGTCACAGTTTTCTCCCTGTGTCGTGACTCACGCATTTTTATTCTTCATACTGATTTGTCTTATGGAAACTGAAGCTTAGCACCTCACAACCTAAGACTACGGTCCCTAATACACTATAAATCATGGTACCTAAGATAAATAAAGAAATTTTACACTGGTTTCCTTTATTCACCTGCTGCTCTTCTGGGCCCCACATGGCGAAGCTAAGGGGGTTACTCCCAGCTCTGCACCCCTGGCAGTGCTCAGGGGGCCATACTGGACGCCAGGGACCGGCCGGTCAGCTGTGTGGCGCCCTCCCCTGGGCGGCTGCTCCAGGCCACACGGTTTCCTTCTCTTATCCATACCCATAAACAGTTTTATTTTGGGGGAAGCGAGGGACCCACCAGATAGCTCTGGGTGGGGCCCATACACCGAGCCTGGGCTTTGCATGTATGGCATATGCTCAGGGCTTGTTCCTGTGTGCTCGGGGGCCTGCTCCAGCCTCTCAGGACCAACCTCCTTAATGAACTTACGTGTTCCTTGAACAATTTCTCCTGCATTTTGTTCTTGTTGAGGAAATAGTGCCGAGCCCACTCGCCTGAAGTCAAACACTTGAAAGCTTTCTCTAAGTGCTCCGTCTTTTTTTAAAACGTTCAATCACTTCCTTTAGTTCTTCTTGCCTTCCTTTTAATCGGCCGAAATCTAAAGAAGCAGAAACGACAGTATTAGCAGCCCTCCACCATTGCTGGGCCATCGTTAAGCCAACCTGAGAAAGAGAACCTGGAAACAGCCAGATCTAAGCAAAGGGAGTGCTACAGTGTCTGTATTCTTTTGTTCTCTATTTCTTTCCTGAGCATCATCCACACCGAGCGGTGCTCAAGGTTTGCTCCTGGCTCTGCACTCAGGGATCACTCCTGGAGGAGTTGGAAGCCATCTGGGAAGCCGGGGATGGAACCAGGTCGGCTGCATG
>JAJIBD010035326.1:0-21163 GCA_021461705.1 Cryptotis parvus
CGGCATCCCATATGGTCCCCTGAGCACCGCCAGGAGGTAACTCCTGAGTGTAGAGCCAGGAGTGACCCCTGAGCATTGCCGGGTGTAACCCAAAAAGCAAAAAAAAAAAAAAAAAAGTCTCCCTTCTCTTACCAGGACCCCTCCGCAGTTCTTAGGTATTGCTGAGTCTCCAACCCAAGCTGAGCGCTCGTCTGCGGGAAAGCGGTTCCCCATTCCGCCCCTCACCGCTTGACCTGCCCCCCCACCCATCTCTACTCTCTCTCCTCCAAGTTCCAGTCCACCCCACACTTGAAGTTCCTCCAGGGCCCACCCAGCACTCTCACTTCGCGCCCCAGCCGCACCCCTTCTACGACCCATCGGACTCACCTGAAGGATCTTGCACGCGCACAATGCGTCCACGTCCGAGGCCACAAAGAGAAGGACCCTCTGTACGAGGAAGAAAAGGATAGCCGGGCACAGAGACACGCCCCTACCACCTCCCCACGGCGATTCCCCTTCCTCCCGAAAAGACTTTGGGTCAGAAACTGCGGGTTACCTGGCTCTGAACCACCTCATAGAATTCCTTGCGAAAATCTGACACGAACATGACCACAGCGGTCAGACGCTCAAAGATAGCAGGGACGCAGTGAGCCCAGGAGCTGGTCAAGACTCCCGCCAAATCAGGGCTCTTATGATTGGCCAGGACCTAACAACCAATAGCGACCTAGTTCCCAGGCATCACTCCTTCACGATTGGGTCATATGGGAGGCGGGCTCTAGCAGTCCCTCAATCCGGAGTGGCCCTCCTCCAATGAAACGTCAGCAAAGTCGGGACGCAAACATTGTTTGTCACATCCACCCTGACTTCCAGTAATCCAGAAATCCGACGAACGTTTTTAGGAAGGGAAGCCTAGTGCTTCTCACGAGCAACTCCGGGGGGCGCCTCGAAGAAACGTTTACTTCATAAATTAAGCATGTTGACAAATCAGTTTGGGACTGCATTAAACTCTCGATCTAGATACAAGGCGGATGTGTAGGTGACTTCCGCCCGAGTCCACGATGGCTGACGCGAAGGCCGGAAGCTCTACTTGCATTCTGGGTAGTGTAGTCAGAGAATGGGCCGTACCTAATTAATTTCGAGGGGAGTGCTATCCGGTAGAAGGTGATTTTAAGTAAGTATAGGAATGACTTTAACAGGGGTAAAATGGAGGCTGTATTTTTAGTGTATGATCCCTGCGAGATTTAGCTCCTAGGATCTTTGCCTGATATTTTTTTCCTCTACAGACGATCCCGGTCCGCGGCGTCGCGCCTCAGGTTTCGGGTCCGGAACTTCCGGTAAGCGTCCCCGAGCGTCAAGCCCCGAGCTGCGGCGGCGGCTGAGAGGAGCGCTGGTACCTCGGCTCCATCCGAGTGTTTTCTGAGCTAAGCGGCTTCAGCAGCGGTGACACATCATGGTAAGTGTAGTCGGGAAGGGGTCGGGGACTGGGACTTGACGTCAAGGTGGGGCGGACTCGAAGGCAAGAAGATGCCGAGTCACGCGGGCCTGCGCTTGAGTCGTTTGCGGGTCCCGGGCGAGAGCTCGTTCGTTGACGACCACCGGCCGCGGCTCTTGTCCAGCTGTCCCGGGCCCTGTTCTCATTTCTTTGCACTTGAGCTCCTTAAGGATGGAAAGGAACCCTCGACGTGTAGGGCCACCCAGGGGTCTCCCGAGCGCCAGACACGGATCACACCGATTGAGTGAAAGTTTGTTGGATTGTGAAGCGAGTAGTTGGGGGCTCTCCGAGACGGAGGCGTAGTGGGCGTCTAGGTGGGCGGAAGCGCTCAGCGTTTGCTGACTCAGGACTCAGTAGCTCTTGGTCATTGGATCATTGGTCATTGGATCGTGACCAAGCTCGCCAGGCTGTCTCCGAGGCTCAGTAAGGGCAGTGATAGCAGAGGTTTGCTTGCGTTTTGCGGTTGGGTCCGATCCCCAGGGACCCTCCCCGCACGCATACGCGCGCGCCACACACACACACACACACACACACACACACACACACACACCCCAGAATCTTAATTTGGGGAGCGATAATACAGCGGTTAGGGGATTTGCCTTGCACTAGCCGGCGCAAATTCTCTCTCCAGCATCCCATATGGTCCGCGAGCATCACCAAAAGTGATCGCAGAGCCAGAGTAAGCCCTGAGTCTGGCTGGGTTTGCCGCCCCCTCTTTAATCAATCAATCAGTCAATCAATCAATCAATCTATCTATCTATCTATCTATCTATCTATCGATCTATCTTTCTTCTTTCTCTCTTTCTTTCTATCTTTCCTCTCTCTTTCTTTTCTTTTCTTTCTTTCCTCTTTCTCTTTCTTTTCTCTCTCTCTCTTTCTCTTTCTCTCTTTTCTCTCTTTTTCTTTCTCTCTCTCTCTTTTCTCTCCTTTTCTTTCCTTTTCTCCTTCCCCTTTCCTCCTTCTCTTTATCTTTCTCTCTCTCCCTCTTTCCCTCTTTCTCTTTTCCTTCCTTCCTTCCTTCCTTCCTTCCTTCCTTCTTTCCTTTATTTATTTAATCTGTATGCCCACAGCAAAGACCAAATGACTAAACTAGTCAAGGAAAAGAAGAAAAATGGAAGTATCCTGTTACCTAATTCCTGAGACCAGAGCAAGGAGTATACTCTGAGCACAGCTGGCTGTGGCTCAAAAACAAACAAATAAATAATTGGTGTGCTGAATGGGAGAAAATATTAGAACATTGTATATTAGGTGGTAAGAAGTTAATATCACTTATATCACATGTCTTCCCGTCGTTCATCGATTTGCTAGACTGGGCACCAGTAACATCTCCATACGTCCCAAGGGCATCTGCTCACTTCAGGAACACAAAGAACCTCAAATCATTCATTCACATCATGGGAATCACTATCACTATCTTCCCATTCATCATCTATTTGCTAGAGCGGGCCCCAGTAATATCTCCATATGTCCTGTCTCAAGCTAGTAGAACCCAAGGGCATCCACTTGCTCCAGGAACATAAAGAGCCTCAAACCATTATATTAGGTCAGGGGAATGACCTAATATAAATGTTACTGGTATTTGGCATATCAAATACTACACGAGCAGCTTGCCAGGCTTGCCGTGCGGGTGGCATACTCTTGTAGTCACCTCTAAATAAAGCAATTATTGATGAACCGCGCGGCCGCTAGAGCCGGGCTGTGATAGTCTGGTCTGCTGGGTGGAGGTGTGATGAGAGGGAAGTCCGGATGTGGAAAATGGCAGCCCCCATGGAGTAGGGGAGGGGGTCGTCTGGCTTGTTGTGAGGCTCTGCTGGGGTGGCAGGCCAGGGCTAGAACCTGCCATGCCTCCCAGGGCGCCTCATGAGCTGCTGGGCACAGTGAGAGCAAGTAGCAGCTCTGCCCCATGTCTGAGAGTCTCTGGTTCAGCATACCCGGCCAGATTAAAAAAAATAACTGCTGCAGTTTCCCCTACCCCCCCAAAAAAATAAACACCTTGGGTTGGAGCGATAGCACAACCGGTAGGGTGTTTGCCTTGCATGCGGCCGACCTGGGCTGACCTGGGTTAGACCCCTGGCATCCCATATGGTCCCCCAAGCAACCCCCAGAGTAATTCCTGAGTGCAGAGCCAGGAGCAACACCCGAACATTACCGGTGTGACCCAAAAAAAAGCAAAAATAAATAAATAAATAAATAAATAAATAAATAAATAAATAAAATAAACACCTCCAAACTGGTTCAACGTTGAAGCCAGCTAGGATCCAAACCGGCACCCAATTGTCTCTAATCATGGGAATGAGGTCTATAATTATTACTGGTTTTTGGCATATCAAATACGACATGGGTAGCTTGCCAGGCTCTGCTGTGCAGGTGGGATGCTCTCAGTAATAGGCTCTCAGTTTCTGCATTTACTGATGAACCGCTTAACAGGGACAGATCGGCTTTTCTCTTTTTCTCTGACAAGCTGTGGAGTCCAGATGTTGAAAATGGCTGCCCTCATGCTGCAGGGGTTCCTCTGACTTCTTGCGGGGCTCTCTTGGGATGGCAGGCCAGGACTAGAACCCGCCTTCTCTCCTGGATGCCTCATGATCAGCCAGACTCCACAGCCCGTCAGAGCTCCACCTAAGAGAAAAGTGATATCAAGCTCTGCTCATCAGAGTCCCACCCCTACAGCGAAGCCTATTTCAAGCCCAGGTATGCTTGAACCAGAAACACAGATACATGGGGCAGAGCTGCTACCGGCTCTCCCCATGCTTGGCTGATCATGAGGCATCCGGGAGAGAAGGCGGGTTCTAGCCCTGGCTCACCATCCCAAGAGATTAATATCTAAAGTACATTTAAAAACTCCTACAACTCAACAATAACCCAAAGTAAAATAGGCAGAAGGTCTGGGAGAAGAAAGGGCTAGAGCATCTGCTTCCCCTGCAGGGAGCATCTAGGTCTCGTTCCCAATCATATCTTGGAGATGCCCCATCCCAGTTCTGCTGGGTATGGGACCAAAGAATAAATATTTCAGTGTGATAGTACAGCAGTTATGGTGTTTGTCTTGCACATTGCCAATCCTGGTTTGATCCCCAGCACCCCAAATGGTCCACAAGCCCCACCAGGAGTGATCAGTTAGCACTGCCAGGTGTGACCCAAAAAACAGAAGGAAAAAAAATTTTTTTTTTAAATAATAAATAAAAAAATGCTTTTTAAATTTAACCAGATCTGACTAGCTCTCTAAAGAGAGCCTATAGACAGTAAATCTAATGAAAAAAATTACTTATAAGAGAAATGCAGATCAAGACAACAATGAGGTATTTCACCAGTGAGAGTGGCTTCCATCAAAATAAACAAAATTAAGTATTCATGAGGATATAGATATTCATGAGGATATATATAATCAAGAACCTTCGTTATTTTTGTTTTTGGGCCAAGCTGGCTCTGTACTTAGGAATTACCTCCTAATGGGCTGGGAAGACCATATGAGATGCCAGTGATCAACCTGGGTCAGCTCCCTGCAAGGCAAATGCCCCACCCACTGTATTACCCTCAGGCCAGGCATAGAAACCTTTGTGTACTGTTTATGGGAATGTAAATTGGTACAACCATTTTTTGGGAAATGGTATGGAGATTCCTCAAAAAGCTGAAAATGAGAAAATTTGTGTGATCTAGCAATCCCCCTTCTGGTTATCTGTTCAAAGAATATAAACTCATTAACTCGATATTTGCATCCAAATGAACATTGCAATATTATTAATTTTAGCTAAGATACGAAAATAACCAACATGATCTTTGATAGATGATTGGATAGTGAAAATGCTTCTCTTGCTCAGGGATAGTCAAGCCTGAACTTACCTCCAATTAGTCACTTGCTTTTTTTTGTTTTGGGCCACACATGGCAGTGCCCAGGGATCATTTCTGACCATCTATAGTGCTGGGGATTGAGTCTGTATGGCCTTAGGCAAGGCAAGTGCCCTAGGTGGCACTATCTTGCCAGCTCTGCTGGTTGTTGAACCTTTTATTCTGAAGAAACCCTATGCAGAACATTAAAGAGCTTCTTGGGGCCGGAGAGATAGCCCAGCGGGTAGGGCATTTGCCTTGCACGCGGCCGCCCATGCCGCCTGGGTTCGATCCCGGGATCCCATATGGTCCCCGAGCACCGCCAGGAGTTATTCCTGAGTGCAGAGCCAGGAGAAACCCCTGAGCATTGCCGGGTGTGACCCAAAAAGCAAAAAAAAAAAAAAAAAGAGCTTCTTCAATTCCTTCTGCTCTAAAGCGGCTTATCTGAATTCGTAACTTGTTTCAGATTCTTTTCTTGGGTGCTTTTAGAGGTAGCTTCCAATCAGGAATCTAAAGACTTGTTTGATAAGGGTCAGAGAAATTGGAGGTTCTAGAGGTTGGGATGAAGGGTACGCTGCACAGATCTCTGCTCTGGACTGTTCTTGGGGGTGGGGTGTGGGTTGGCAAAAGAAGAGGGTGGTTGCAATGGAATTTTGAAATACAAAGAATACCACTGGGAATGGTGTGTGTGTCTGTGTGTGTCTGTGTTTGGGTTTTGGGATCACACCCAGCAATGCTTAGGGGTTACCTCTGGCTCTGTACTCAGGAATTATTTCTGGGGGGTACCCAGGGGACCAAATGACATGCTTGGGGGGTCAAGCCTGGATCTGCTGTGGTCAAGACAATTGCCCTACCTGCTATACTACTACTACCCATATCCACTGGGAAGGATTTTTGTTTTTTATTTTTTCACCAAAACCTTTTTCAGTGAAATCCATAGCTTAAGATCAGGGTCTTACTTGTTTCTTGACACTATGTCATGACTTATTAATGTGAAGGAATAGAACATGAGTGTCCCTATAGGGAGAGTTCTTTCCCTGGGAAGAGCAGGAGAGGTTCCTGGAGACATGATAACCAGGTAAGCCAGGAGAAGAGCCTTGGCCCTTCCTGGCATTCAGGTATCTGTGAAAGTCCTTTGCTGACCACCCACTTAAAGCACATTCTGAGAAGCTCTCTGTCCCTTACCTGCTTCTTTCCTCTAGAGCATTTGTCATCAGTGGACATACATATTTGACTTTTTTTTTTTTTTTTTTGCTTTTCTGGTCACGCCGGCTATGCTCAGGGGTTACTCCTGGCTCTTCACTCAGGAACTACTCCGGGCAGTGCTCAGGGGACCATATGGGATACCAAGGATTGAACCCAGGTCGGCCACGCAAGGCAAACGCTGTACCTGCTGTGCTATCGCTCTGGCCCCTTGACTTTGTTTATTAGGCATATTTCCTTTGGATGTCAGCTCTGGCAGGGTTGAGCAACTATGAACAACTTGAATGCTTTGGTAGTGCTTAGATCAGAACCTAGCACATAGCACAAAATCCATAGATATTTTTAAAAGAGGTTTTTGTTATATATACCAATGTTCTAAATGTGGGAAATGGTAACCCCAGACTAGAACTGAGCATTGAATGTACACAAAGGGATTTACATGATAAACCCTAAATGTCCGTAGGGCAAGGTATATATATATATATATATATATATATATATATATATATATGTATATATATATTTATATATATACATACATACATGTATATATGTGTATATATGTATATATATATACGCCACATATACATATACCGCAATGTGGAAGGGGAGGGAAAAGTGCCTGCTATAGAGGCAGAGAGAGAGAGAGAGAGAGAGAGAAGGAAAAGTGCCTGCTATAGAGGCAGGCTTGGGGAGGTGGGGGAGGAATTTGGGGGACATTGGTGGTGGGGATAGGGCATTGGTGGAGGGATGGATGCTGGAACACCATATGACTGAAACCCAATTGTATATCACACATTGGTGTGATTTTTTTTTTTAATTGGTGAGAATAGGAAAGAGTTCCAGGTGAAGAGCTTGACAGTGGAGATGTAGGAGGTTTAGGAGCTTGTGGAACCATCAGTGCTTGCCTCAGGAGCAAGAATCCCAAGTAGATTAAAAACTGGTTATGGGAGGGGCCGGAGCAATAGCCCAGCGGGTAGGGGCGTTTGCCTTGCATGCGGCTGGCCTGTGCCAGCCCAGGTTCGATCCCCCGGCATCCCATATGGTCCCCGAGCACTGCCAGGAGTAATTCCTGAGTGCAGAGCCAGGAGAAACCCCTGAGCATTGCCGGGTGTAACCCCCAAAAAAAAAAAAAAAAAAAAAATAAATAAAAAAATAAAAATATTCACAATAGCCAGAACCTGGAAACAACCAGTATGCCCGAGAACTGATGACTGGATAAAAGAAACTGTGGTACATCTACACAATGGAATACTATGCAGCTGTCAGAAAAAATGAAGTTATGAAATTTTGCTATAAATGGATGGATATGGAAAGAATCATGTTGAGTGAAATTAGTCAGAAGGAAAGAGAGAGACATAGAATGACTGCATTTATTTGCATGACATAAATATACTAGGTGATCTTACCAAAAGTGGAAATTACCACAAGTGTGTGGGAGTCAGAGGTTGGTTTAGATAGAGAAGGGAACATGTGTGAATAAATGTCTAAAGTTCTGATACTAACATAGAACTGAGCATTAAATACGGACAAAAAATGCAAATGATGGCTTCTAAGTGTACGTGAGTGCAACCCACAATGTGTGGGAGAAGGAGGAGAGAGAGAGGAGAGAGAGAGAGGAGATAAAGAACCTGCCATTTAGGCGGGATGTGGGGGGGGGGGAGGGAATTGGGGTCATGGGTGGTGGCTGAGGGGCACTGGTGGAGGGCGGGTGCTGGAACACTGTGTGACCAAAACCCCAAGCGTGAACAACGTTGTAATTGTATATCTCACGGTGGTATAATAAAATGTTAAAAAAATAAAATAAAATAAAAATAAAAACTGGTGAGATGTGGCTAGTTTGGTGTTTTGTAGGATCACTCCCTCTCCTTCTGGTGGAGACTGGACAGAGGTCATAACAGCACATTTGCCCCACACCACACCTCGGAAAGTGCCACTCAGTCCCTTTGGGGTTTTTGGAGCATTTTGTTCTTAGAAAATGTTCAGCCCATTAATTACCCTGATATGTTTGGATATTGCCAAAGATAAATGTGCCTTTGTTCTATCCTAATACCAACTTTTCTTCCGTCTAGTTCTCTTTCAACATGTTTGACCACCCGATTCCCGGGTCTTCCAGAACCGCTTTTCAACACAGTACCGCTGCTTCTCCGTGTCCATGCTTGCAGGGCCTAATGACAGGTCAGATGTGGAGAAAGGAGGGAAGAGTATGTGCTTGTTTTTATTTTGAATAGTTATCTTTCCTGCCCTTAGCTTTCACTCTCTCTAGCCAGACTGCTCTTATTTTGCATGTGTAACCACAATCTGGTGTTCTAGTAAAAATACTGGTTGCCTCAGTTTTGATAAGGGTGGGGTGGTGATGGTTTTTTATTGCTAGTTGTAGTATCATACATTAATTATGACATAATTTATGGCTCGTAGCTATTTTTGCCTCAGAGTAAATTGTAGCAAATAAGATTCTTTATAAAAGCCTTATGAGATCCTGGCTACCCTAAAAGTATTGTTGCTTTAAAGATTTAACAGAAAGAACATTTTAACTTTTGTTCTGTCTTTGATTTTTATTTTCTGACTATTTCTTCTCCATTCTTTTCACAGTAATTATGCCGCCCTCAGCCCTCGATCAACTCAGTAAGTAATTTCTACTTGAGAACTAAAGGTACCATGAAAGTGGAAACCAGGTATCATTCATCGCTTCTGAGGGGCATTGTCCCTGAAGAGTGTGTCTAGGTGAAGAGAGTCAAGGCCGTTAGTGCCCTTGGAGGTGGTGGCCAAATCTCTAGGCATGGGACTAGAGGACTCCGCTCCAACTCCCTTGTTTGTGAAGGGGTTTCATTCTCCTGACACCCCCACCTCATAGTTGTCTCTCAATTTTCAGGCCGACTTAACATTACCTACCCCATGTTATTCAAACTGACCAACAAGAACTCGGATCGCATGACACACTGCGGTGTACTGGAGTTTGTAGCTGATGAGGGCATCTGTTACCTCCCACACTGGGTGAGTGAGAGTCTGCCTGGATTTCTGCCACTCATCCTCCTGTGAAGTGGGGGCTTCATAAGCAGGGGCAAGCCCCAACTTCTATGCAAATCCTGCTCCTTGAGTAGCAGCCCTGGAGGGTGGAGACTGGATGTAGCGCACAGAGCCTTCCACAGTGAGTTTGTGAATGAACAGGTGACCTCCTGGGTGAAGGGGCGAAGGGCTGCCTTTTCTCTGATGGTTGTTCAGTGGATTGCTGAGAAGCCACGACCATGTTATCTCAAGTCCCCTAGGTCAGGCACTTTTAAAGTAAAAGAGCAGCACTATTTTTCAAGTGATTTAACTATAGAGATTCAGCTATTTATACATTTGCTCCCAGTTTTTAGTAGTTTTTCCCAGTTCGCTTATGGCATGTATGCTTTGAAGACATTTGTCTATAATTAAGTTTTTCCAGAGCACTCAGCTTCATTGTCATGGAAATGAAGCAAGGCTTACAGAGGTTCCCTAGCCACTGCTGAAGAGCTGCCTGAAGTCCTCCCTCTCCAGGGGGTATGGTATAAGGGCTGAACAGCAGGCTCCACCTCACAGGGAGCTCCCAACTTCTTCATGGCAAGTCAGCCTGAATTTAGTGCTGACCTTCCACCATGTGGGACTTCATCATAGTACCTAGACCAAGATCCTACTCAGGACCCCAGCGACTGCTTATCAGGCAGTGTGTACCCCACTATAACTGGGGGCCTGTGTTCACACACAGCAGCCAGGCCCTGAACAAGCCTCTGAATTGCTCTGTGGCTCAGACAGGTGTCTGAGCTCCTACCTGTCCTCACACTGCCTGTGACTATTATTCCTTCAACCATCAACCGTCAGTTCCCTTCCATTCTAGGAAGCATCACTCCAAAATCATCCTCTCAGTTTCCAACTTCGCTGCTACTGCATTCTTCTTGACCACTTTATTGAAGCATTCTTATTTTTTTTTCTTTTTGGGTCACACCCGGCGATGCTCAGGGGTTACTCCTGGCGGTGCTCGGGGGACCATATGGGATGCCCAGGATTGAACCCGGGTGGACACAGGCTGGCCGCATGCAAGGCAAACGCCCTACCCGCTGGGCTATCGCTCCGGCCCCTATTGAAGCATTCTTAAAGGGCTGTGATGCCTGGGATTTGCTCCTAAACAACTTATTGTCGCCTTGGGCTAGGGAGTGAGGCTGTTAAATGAAATGAAACAAGGCGGGGTGGGAGGTAAAGGCTCACTCAGGTGTCTCTAGTATTGGAAGTTCTCTTTAAGGCTAAAAATAAAGAATATGCCAGAACACATAGTATTTCTCATTTTTTGACCTTACTTTCCTTGCCTAATAACTCTAAATGCCAAGCTTATTCTTGGCATTGAGAAGTTATTAGGAAATAAACCCACCATGCAACCCATAGTGCAATGGGGGTGTCTTTGATAGTGGATATGACTTTGTATAGCAGATATTGCCAGGACTTTGTCAACTCCACACAGCTTCACCTGAGTGGCCATACATAGTCAGCCTGCCTGGTGCTATCATTATCCTATGTCAAGTACAGCTCTTCTTTCCCTAGGACCTGTAAATTGTGTGGGTGAGGTCACAAGTGTAAGAGGCCAGCTACCCTGGGAAACACTCCTCCCTTTCCTGAGTAGGCTTTGAGCCGTAACTGATGGTGTATCTTCCTTCCTCCTAACAGAACCATTTCTCTGAGGCCAGGAGAAATGCTCCCATTACCACTACAGCGGTCTCCTTACTGGCATGCCCTCCACCTCTTCTAGCTTGTTTGCTGCCTTGCTAGCAATTTTCCAACTTTCAAATGGCTTCAATCAGGGGCCGGAGTGATAGCCCAGCGGGTAGGGCGTTTGCCTTACACGTGGCCGGCCTGGGTTCGATCCCCAGTATCCCATATGGTCCCCCCGAGCACCACCAGGAGTAATTCCTGAGTGCAGAGCCAGGAGAAGCCCCTGAGCATTGCCGGGTGTGACCCCAAAAAAAGGGAAAAAAAGGGAAAAAAAAATGGCTTCAATCACAATTATATTACTGGTTTCCAAGACCTAGCTTAGGTTATTCATTCATGGACCCAAGGGAAAAGGTCAGGTGAATTTGAAACTTCAGCAGTTATACGATTTATGAGTTGAGGGCCATTCTACTACTGACCTTTTGTGGTTTTTTTGGAACCTCACTGGTGCCTTCTTTTTTTCTTTAGATGATGCAGAATTTGCTACTGGAAGAAGGGGGCCTGGTTCAGGTGGAGAGTGTCAACCTTCAAGTGGCCACATACTCAAAATTCCAGCCTCAGAGCCCTGACTTCCTGGACATCACCAACCCCAAAGCAGTGTATCCTTTAGCAATAAGAGTTCTTCTGGGACAACTACAATTGCTCTCATAGTTGGTAAACAGCAAGTGCATTATTCAGTATGGGCCTACTTTGGGGATCACATACATTCTTGATATTAAAGTTGTGATAGGAAAATCATGACCTTTAACTGGTACTTCCATGGCTTCCAGACTGGGGACCTGGACAGGTGCTTTGGGCACTTCATTGTCCATCCCCCAAGGCTACTTGTGGCCCAGCACAGCCATGTACTCTCCACCTACTTGAGTGTGGACTCACACTCCAAATCTGTGGGAATCACTACCTACGTATGTTTTCTCTGTCAGAGAGAGGGAAGAAAAGAATTGAGGTTCTGGTGAGAGTGTAGACAAGGAGAGTACTGTGTGTACTCAGGCCTGCAGTCCTGACCGCTGGTTTGGAGGCCACAGATTAGTTTGTGATCATTTTATAGAGCGCTCACTCCACCACCTGTTTATTTCAGAATGCATACTTAGACCATAAACTGGGGGTGAGAGTATATATATATATACATAGATATGTATGTATTTTTTAATCCTTTGTCTGTAATCAAACCTAGGACTTCGTATGTGCAGAGTATGTGCTCTACCATTGAGCTGCATCCCTAACTTCAAACAAAAAAAGCCTCTGAATCTGCATCTGAAAAAAAAAGCCTTAAAAATTTGCCTCCTCTTTCCCACCTGCACACTGTCTTCAGTGCAATTCAGGAGCAAGTTGCTACCAACTGCATCCTAGACCTGGTAGGCTGTGCAGTCCTCTAGCTACTGTCTTTGGACAGCATATGTCCTGTGGACTCACTGCAGTCAGGGGAGGAGGATGTTGTCTTGTGGCAAGGTCTGATTACTGGTCTTTAAAGAAGTTTGCCTTGGAGGTACAGTCAGCAGTTAAAAGTCTGCCTCAGTTACCTTTGGATAGAAAACCCATTGTGGGGCACAGCGGGCGGGGCATTTGCCTTGCACGCGGCCAACCATGGTTTGATCTTCAGCATCCCATATGGTCCCCCAAGCACTGCCAGGAGTAACCGCTGAGTATTGCCAGGTGTGACCCAAAAAGCAAAGAAGAAAAAAAAACATGCATTGTGGGGAGCCAGAGCGATAATAGAGTGGATTGGGCACTTACCTTACATATGGCCTACCTGAGTTTAATCCCTAGCACCACATATGGTCCACCAAGCCCCACCAGGAATGATCCCTGGGAATAAGCACTGAGCACTCCTTGGTGTGGCCTAACCAAAATAAAAGGAAAAGGAAAAAATATCCCATATGGTTAAGACATTTCCTTGTCTAAGCATTTGTGCTATTCTGGGTTAATTTTGTTTTTAGTTAGTATTTGTTACAATAGAAGGGCTTATAAGTTACTTTTTTTTTTCTTTTTGGGTTACACCCGGCAGTCCTCAGGGATTACTCCTGGCTCTTCACTCAGGTATTACTCCTGGCGGTGCTTGGGGGACCATATGGGATGCCGGGGATCGAACCCAGTTCGGCCATGCGCAAAGCAAACACCCTATCCACTGTACTATCGCCTCCGCCCCCAGTTACTTTTTTTTTAAAAAAAAATTTCCCCTCTGCTCAAGTGGTGCTCAGGAAGTCTGTGGTGCTGAGGCCTTCAGGGCCACAACTGGTGGTACTTGGGAGCCTTCAGAGCAGCACCCAATTATGCTCTGGCAACCATGTGATGCCAGGAATTAAACCTAGATTGGGCATAAATTAGGCATGTGGGACCGGAGTGATAGTAAAGTGGGTAGGGCATTTACCTTGCATGCAACCAACCAGGGTTCGATTCCTGGTACAGATCCCCAGCATCCCATATGGTCCCCGAGCCTGCCAGAAGTAATTCCTGAGTGAAGAGCCAGGAGGAACCCCTGAGCATTGGTGGGTGTGACCCCCCCCAAAAAAAAAAGCAAAAGAAAAAAAATAGCCATGTGCCCTAACCACTGTACTGTGTCTGAGCCCCTGAAGTTGTTTTTTTAATTTTGGGGGTAGAGAGATGGGGCTGCATGCTGAGCATGTGCTGGAGGCCTAGCTTTGATAATGCTATGCATGAACATCTAGATACTGCCCAGAGACAACCCCAAGTATGTGGTTAGTTTCTATAATGCCAGATCTCTCCTAAAAACAAAAATTTATTTTGGAACAAATTCCTAAAGTTTGGTTACCAACCAAAAGATAGAAAGAACAAAAGAATAAAAAGTCTTTGGTTTTGAGAAACTTTTGAAGAAACCTAGGAAATATATGATGCACTCATTATTTGTGTGCTTTGCTTTCATTTGGATTTAGTTAGGGTTTTTTCTTTTATATTTCTTTTTGCTGTGCTGGAAATTAAACCTACAGCTTCATTGGGGTTTTAAAGTCAACTATTTAGGGGCTGGAGCGATAGCCCAGTGGGTAGGGCATTTACCTTATACGCGGCCGGTCTATGCCGGCCTGGGTTCGATCCCCAGCATCCCATATGGTCCCCCGAGCACCGCCAAGAGTAATTCCTGAGCAAAGAGCCAGGACTAAGCCCTGAGTATCACCAGGTGTGACCCAAAAAAGCAATAAATAAATAAATGAATGAATAAATAAATAAATAGATAGATAAATAGATAAATAAATAAATAAATAAAGTCAGCTATTTAAAGTATACTGTGCCTACATAAAATGTGTAGTTTGGTGATTTTAATAAATATCTATGCACCTTATATCAATCACAGTTATTCCATCTTTGCAAATGGTTCCCTTATGCCCTTTGTTGTCGGTCCTCACTGACTCTGGTCCAGGTTACCTACAGCTGCTTCCCACACTCAGGATCTGTCTCTTTCTTGGGGTTCGGTATGGTGAAACCCTAACAGTCTTTTGTGACTCAGTCTTTTCCTTAGCAGAGTTTGTGATCTCTGACTAAAAGCCTCTTGTGTTAAAGCCTCTCTGTCTGATGATAGTCACCGTCTAAACCCCTTACACATTGATTTCAGCCGTTAGGTGCCCATCCAGTTATGGTTCCTTGATAGTGTGTGCAGATTGGAAAACGCTCTGAGAAACTTTGCCTGTCTGACCACCGGGGATGTGATTGCAATCAACTACAACGAGAAAGTGAGTATCTTGGTCATGGAACCACAGTGCCTGTAACCCAACTAGCTCCATTAGATCAGGGTCATTGACAGATGGATTTTTGCTGATTGCTTCTTCCTTTTTTTTTTTTTTTTTTTTTTTGTGAGTGTCGGAGGCCTTGGGGACCCCAACAATATTGGCGTTCATTGGGTTCCCTGCCCACACTTGGGGGCTAACGACTGATGAACAAAGCCATGAGTCCAGTATAGATAATCCAAAAAGCCTTTTACTTCACAATAATAATTAAACACACTCTGCCACCAACATACCGGCCTACAGACCAACACAGACCCAGAGCTGCTGACCAGACACCCTGACTATGTGCTTTGTTTAGAAGCTCACTCACACACCTACCTGCCTCTAGACCAAGTTCTTTGTCTACTCCTCTACCCACCCAGCCAAAGCCTCTTGGGAGCTGGCCTTCACAAAATCAAAACCAGCTCTCTAATGCAAATCCCGGTGAGCCATACCAATGACTCAAGCTTAAGAGATGCTAATCCAGAGCTTTGTTGCCTTCCTTCCAGACCAGTTTCTTATGCAAACTCTGTAGAGGGGGCTGACCTAGAAAACTACACCTGAGATAAAATATCTATAGGGTTTATTTTCATTGGGAGAATCATGTCATATAATTCAAACTATATCCCCCATACTAGATTGATAATCTCCATCCCCACAGGGTTCTTTGTCTACTCTGCTTCAAGGCAATTTCTTAACTGCTCTTGCTCTTATAATACTGTGAGACCCTACAGGCTTGTCTTTAGGTAAGACAAACTAGTGTGGCCTGGGGCCAGAATGATAGCACAGCAGGTAGGGGGTTTGCCTTGTACTTGGCATCCCACATGATACCCAGAGCCAGGAGTAATTTTTGGGCAAATAGCCAGTAGTAACCTGAGCCTTGCTGGGTGTGACCCAAAAAAGAAGAAAAAAACACAATGTGGCCTTTCCTTTGGTCTTTGTAAAGCTGATTTTCTTAAGGGTAGTCCCATTTCATCGCCAGGGTGGTTCTATTCCTATTATCATCCAGTCCCTGGCCCCTAGGGACCTGTGGGGGTTAAAGGAAATATATCCAGTCAAGATTGCCTGGGGCTAATACTTAGAAAATGTGAAGAGATTCAGGAACCATTAATTTAGGGTCAAAGGGAATCACCAGTACCTGCCCCCACTCTCCTGTTGTGTTTACACAAGAAAAGTCTCTTTGGCATAAAGCTCTTGCCTAAAGATATGCAAATGGTTTATTAGGAGGATAAGGAGGGATCACAAATGCAAAGATCTCTAGGGTGTGGTTAACAAGTAATCCAACTGGGGAGCATCAGAGATCAGTTTTGGGACTGTTCTTTTTTTTTTTTTTTTTTTTTTGGGTCACACCCGGCAATGCTCAGGGGTTTCTCCTGGCTCTGCACTCAGGAATTACTCCTGGCGGTGCTCAGGGGACCATTTGGGATGCCGGGATTGAACCCGGGCCAGCATGGGCGGCCGCATGCAAGGCAAACGCCCTACCCGCTGGGCTATCGCCCCGCCCCTTGGAACTGTTCTTAACTCAGTACTAAGATGTTGCTCAAGGAATCATTGTGTGGGGGGTCAGACTTGGAACCATTTACTTAGGACCTTTACAAAGCCTGAACCATTTCCCAGCCTAGCCTCTGTAGTTTGCCTCTTAAAATCTTTATAGGTTTATGGGCCAGAGCGATAGCCCACCGGGTAGGGCGCTTGCCCTTGCAAGCGGCCGGCTCATGCCGGCACGGGTTCGATCCCCGGCATCCCATATGGTCCCTCGAGCACCGCCAGGAGTAATTCCTGAGTTCAGATCCAGGAGTAACCCCTGAGCATTGCCGGGTGTGACCCAAAAAAAAGCAAAAAAAAAATCTTTATAGGTTTGGGGCCAGAGCAATAGCCCAGCGGGTAGGGCATTTGCCTTGCATGTGGCCGGCCTGTGCCGGCCCGGGTTCGATCCCCGACATCCCATATGGTCCCCCCGAGCACTGCCAGGAGTAATTCCTGAGTGCAGAGCCAGGAGAAACCCTGAGCATTGCTGGGTGTGACCCAAAAAAAGCAAAAAAAAAAAAATCTTTATAGGTTAGGCCAGGGAGGTGACTCAGAGGTTGAGCATACACTTTGCTTGTGTGATCCCACATTCTGTCCCCAGCTCTCACAGTTCCCAGAGCACCACCAGGAGCAGCCGCAAAGGATCAAGCTGAGAGTAGCCCCCTAAGCAATTCCAAAGTGTAATCCAAACTTCCACCCATTTTTTTTTAAATACTTTTTTTTCCTTGTGTTACATACAGCAATGCTCAGGAATTACTCCAGGTTCTGCAGTCAGGAATTACTCCTGACAGTGCTCAGGGAACCATGGGAACCATATGGGATGCCTGGGATCCAACCTGGGTTGGCCGCATGCAAGACAAATGCCCTACCCGCTGTGCTATTGTTCAGGCCCCTAAATAAGGTTTTTATGGGTCTATGTTTTAAGCCTGGCATTAATTACTTAGCACCTATTTAACTGTGTTGGGGACTCATCACATTTGCTCAGTTGGGTGAATGATTATCTGTTATAGCTCCTTAGACATGGAAGCCAAGTTCCTTTGCCAGTTGTGCTTCAGTTTGTGTCTTTGGGATCCTTCCAGCCTGGGTGCATGTACAAATAAATACAGTGGTAGTAAGTTAAGGTACCTGTCTTATAAAACAGTAATAATATGGGGCTACAGCAACAATATAGTGGCTGGGTGCTTGCTTTCCACTTGGCTGACCCAGATTCAATCCCCAGCATCCCATATATTCCCCTGAGCCCACCAGGAGTGATTCCTAAATTCAGAACCAGGAGTAACCCCTGGGCACTGCCAGCTGTGGCCCAAACCAAACAACAACAACAAAATAGTGATAATGTTTAGGATATAAGTCTCAGAAATATTATCTAGAATCTTGAAAAGTAGAGCTCAGATGTCGGGGGAATGCCGCGGGGTCCCCCGACAGTGACAGGACAGAGGTTGTCTTCTACCTCCGAGGACGCTGGAAGAACAGATGAAAACTCACGAATCCAGTGCAGTTCCAAAAATGGCTTTTAATAGTACAAAAGCTCTTCCACAGCACTCCAATATAATGAACAAACTCTAGCTCTGGTCCGAACTTAGACCATACAAAAGAGCCTAAGTCTCCCACCAAAGAGAGAGGATCTCACCCGAGCTGAGTCCTACCCAGAAGAAGGAGCAAAAGGCCAAAGAGCAAAAGGCCAAAAGCTAAAAGCCAAAAGCTGCAGGAGCCAAAAGCTGAAGGCTGAGGAACCAAAAGGCAAAAGGTTAAACGTGAAGGGGCCTCAAGTCAGCCCTTTATATACACCCGAGAATTCGATCGGGAGGTTGTCATGTCAACAAAGAGCCCTAAACAGGGGCCGGAGCGATAGCCCAGCGGGTAGGGCGTTTGCCTTGCACGCAGCCGGCCCATGCCGGCCCGGGTTCGATCCCCGGCATCCCATATGGTTCCCCGAGCACCGCCAGGGAGTAATTCCTGAGTGCAGAGCCAGGAGAAACCCCTGAGCATTGCAGGGTGTGACCCAAAAGCTAAAAAAAAAAAAAAAAAAAAAACAAAGAGCCCTAAACAGAGTGTAGTGCCACACCCTATTGCAGGTATAAACAAAGGTTATGCCAAGGACTAATCCTTATCTCTTAATGTAAAACACTGGAGAGAGAGGGGGCTGATATAAAGTAATACATCTTAACTTCATGAGCTTCATGTAGTCTAGATGGTACCCACAAGGTCCTTCTTATTATTATCTGCACCAGGGAGATTCTGAGTATGTTGTTCTCGTGTACTGAAAGGGTCACTCTCGCCTGCTTAGAGCAAACTAGTATGATCCTTCCTATAGTCTTCCTATAGTCTCAGCGTAGCCAGGGTGGTAGTCTCCTGGTAAATTCTAACTGTCCCACGCTGGGTGCAGTGGGTATAAAGAGGAGCTGTGCCCAATCTAGAAAACATAGAAGTCTTAGTAGATGTATAAGTCAGAAGTTATTCAATCAAGGTGACTTCTGTAAGTGCCACACCCTCTAGCAGTGTTTACATAGAAGAGAGGTCTCATTAGAATGAACCTTGATTAAATAAAATTAAGCTGGGGGTGGGCAAAACAACAAAGCTCCCAGATTAGCTAAATCTGTCCTCCAACACTCAGAGAAGAGAACAGACAAGGAAAGGATTCAAGGGGGCAAAGAAGATGATAAAGGGAAGTAATGGAAAACAGAGCTTGGGGTTTTGAGTATACTATACATATCCAGAGCACAGACTCAAAAACACTGAAAAAATGAGATCTAAGTTATCACTATCACTATCTTCCCGTTCATCATCGATTTGCTCGAGCGGGCCCCAGTAACATATCCATATGTCCTGTTTCATGCTAGTAGAGCCCAAGGGCATCAGCTTGCTCCAGGAACATAAAGAGCCTCAGTCCATTTTGGAATGAGGTCTATAATTGTTACTGGTATTTGGCATATCCAATACAACACGGGTAGCTTGCCAGGCTCTGCCGTGCAGGTAGCATACTCTTGTAAGTCCAGCATTTATTGATGAACAGTGCGGCCACTAGCGGCCCGAGCGAGCCGGGCTATGATAGGCTGTTCTGCTGGGTGGAGTTCTGATAAGAGAGAAGTCCGCATGTGGAAAATGGAGGCCCTCATGGAGTGGGGGGGTCGTCTGGCTTGTTGCAAGGCTCTGCTGGAGTGGCGGGCCAGGGCTAGAACCCACCATCCCTCCTGGGCGCCTTGTGTGCGGCTGGGCACAGGGAGAGCAAGTAGCAGCTCTGCACCATGTCTGTCTCTGGATCAGCATACCTGGGCCGGATTAAAAAGACTGCAGCAGGGTGGATCTCGATGAGCCGGGCTATGATAGGCTGTTCTGCTGGGTGGAGTTCTGACGAGAGAGAAGTCCGGATGTGGAAAATGGAGGCCCTCATGGAGTGGGGGGTTGTCTGGCTTGTTGCAAGGCTCTGCTGGAGTGGCGGGCCAGGGCTAGAACCTGCCATCCCTCCTGGGCGCCTTGTGAGCGGCTGGGCACAGGGAGAGCAAGTAGCAGCTCTGCCCCATGTCTGTCTCTGGATCAGCATACCTGGGCCGGATTAAAAAGAATGCAGCAGGGGTGGATAATGATGAACCGGGCTATGATAGGCTATTCTGCTGGGTGGAGTTCTGACGAGAGAGAAGTCCGGATGTGGAAAATGGAGGCCCTCATGGAGTGGGTGGGTCGATTGGATTGTTGCAAGACTGCTGGAGTGGCAGGCTAGGGCTAGACCCCGCCAACCCTCTTGGGCGCCTTGTGAGCGGCTGGGCACAGGGAGAGCAAGTAGCAGCTCTGCCCCATGTCTGTCTCTGGATCAGCATACCTGGGCCGGATTAAAAAAGAATGCAGCAGGGTGGATCTCGATGAGCCGGGCAATGATAGGCTGTTCTGCTGGGTGGAGTTCTGACGAGAGAAGTCCGGATGTGGAAAATGGAGGCCCTCATTGAGTGTGGGGGTCGTCTGGCTTGTTGCAAGGCTCTGCTGGAGTGGCGGGCCAGGGCTAGAACTCGCCATCCCTCCTGGACGCCTTGTGAGTGGCTGGGCACAGGGAGAGCAAGTAGCAGCTCTGCCCGATGTCTGTCTCTGAGATCTAAGTTACAACCACCAAACTTTGTAACATGCCTACAAATGTCAGGGGGGGGGGGTGGAGGGCATGGAGTATGGGAACACTAGCGGATGGAAGCTGACACTGGTGGTGGTATTAGTGTTGAAATATTATATGCCCAAAACTCAGATATTGGGGCTGGAACAATAGTCCAGGAGGTAGAGCAGTTACCTTGCACTTGGGTTCGATCTCCGGCATCCCATATGGTCCCCGGAGCACTGCCAGGAGTAATTCCTAACTGCAGAGCCAGGAATAACTTCTGAGTATTGAACGGTGTGAGGCAAAAAGAAAAAAATAGTGATAATTGGTTTTAGATGATGTATGCAATGCATAAAACTAATTGTTGCCTATGTGCATGCATATTCTAGTACTTCCATTGAATTTAGTACCTGTTATATTTTTCAGTTCTGGTTGCAACACTGTTGAGTTTATGACATACTGATTAATTGTGACCTACAATTTAAAGCACTACTGTAGAAAAATATAAACATGCCCATAGTAACAGTTGTTGATAAATCACTGGAGGTAGCTCAGATATTGAGTGGACAAATTGTTACACACCCACACAGTAATGTATCTTCTTTTTTTTTTTTTTTGCTTTTTTTT
>JAJIBD010035327.1:0-14727 GCA_021461705.1 Cryptotis parvus
ATTTCCTTTGGATGTCAGCTCTGGCAGGTTGAGGCAGCTATGAACAGCTTAGATGCTTTTGATGATGCTTAGATCAAGAACCTAGCACATAGCACAAAATCCATAGATATTTTTTAAAAGAGGTTTTTTTGTTATATATACCAATGTTCGATGTGAGGAAATGGTAACCCCAGACTAGAACTGGGCATTGAATGTACACAGAAAGGATTTACATGATAAACCTAAATGTCAAAGTAGGGAGCAGAGTATATATATATATGTATATATATATATATATATATATATATAATAATATATATATTTATATATATACATACATACAATAACTATATATGTGTATATATATGTATATATATCACATACATATACATATACCGCAATGTGGAAGGGGGAGAATTGCCTGCTATAGAGCCTGGAGAGAGAGAGAGAGAGAAGGAAAAGGAGTGCCTGCTATAGAGGCCCAGGCTTAGGGAGAATGGGAGGAATTTGGGGACATTGGTGGTGGGGATAGGGCATTGGTGGAGGATGGATGCTGGAACTGCATACTGAGTGAAAGCCAGATTATATCACACATTAGGTGTGATTATAATTAGTGAGAATGGGAAAGAAGAGTTCAGGTAGAAGAAGCAGACAGATTGAGATGTAAGGAGGTTTAGAGCTTGTGGAGACCATCACTTGCCTCAGGGCAAAAGAATCCCAAGTGTAGATTAAAAACTGGTTATGGGAGGGCCGGGCAATAGCAGAGGGTAGAGGCGTTTGCCTTACATAGGCTACCTATGCAAGCCAGGTCGATCGGCATCCCCATATGGTCCCCAGCACTGCCAGGGAGTAATTCCATGAGTGAGCCAGGAGAAACCCTGAGCATTGCCGGTGCTATAAAGCAAAAAGTATGTCAATAAACCAAAAAACTAAAAATATTCACAATAGCTGAGAACCTGGAAACAACCGTATGCCCGAGAACTGATGACTGGATAAAGAGAGCTGTAGGTACACTCTACAATGGGGAATACTATGCAGCTGTCAGAAAAAAATGAAATTTATGAGAATTTTGCTATAAATGAATGTTCTGGATATGGAAGGAGAATCATGTTGGAGTGAAATTAGTCAGAAGGAAAGAGAGAGACATAGAATGACTACACATTTATTTGCATGACATAAATATACTGGTGATCTTACCTTAGTGAAATTACCACAGTGTGTGGGAGTCGGTTGGTTTTAGATGAGAGAGAAAGAGACTATGTATGTGAATAACTGACCTAAAGTTCTATTTTTAACATAGAGCTGAGCATTAAATACAGGACTGAAAGTATAGAAATGATGGCTTTTAAGTGTATGGCTAATTGCAACCCACAATGCTATGGGAGAGGGAGGAGAGAGAGAGAGAGGAGAGGAGATGAAGAACCTGCCATTTAGAAGCGGGATCTTTAGAGAGGAGAGGTAGGGTGTGAGTGGCGTTGGCTGAGGCACTGGTGGAGAAGTGAGTGCACCACTGTGAGCCTGTGACCAAAACCTAGCGTGAACAGCGTTAATGTGTATATCTCGCAGTGGTATAATAGAATGTTAAAAAATACAAAATAAAATAAAAATAAAAACTGGTGGATGTTAGCTAGTTTGAGTATTTTATGGGATCTACTCCTCTCTACCTTCTGAGCAGGAGACTGGACAGAGTCATAACAGCACATTTGCCATCCACCACACCTCGGAAAGTGCCACTCCAGTCCCTTTGGGGTTTTTTGGAGCGGTACCTGTGCCTTCCGAAAATGTTCTATTGCAGTGAGTACACCTGATATGTTTGGATGTACTTTTAAAGATAAATGTGCCTTTGTTCTATCTCTAATACCGGCTTTCTTCAATCTGGATTCTCTTTTCAAGCATGTTTGACCACCCGATTCCCGGGTCTTTGGGGTAGCTTTTCAACTTTGAGTACCGCTGCTTCTCCGTGTCCATGCTTGCAGGGCCTAATGACGAGTCGTCATGTGGAGAAAGGAGGCAGAGTAATGCTTGTTTTTATTTTGAATGAATATCTTTCCTGCCCTTAGCTTTCACTCTCTCTAGCCAGACTGCTCTTAAATGCATGTGTAACCACAATCTGATGATCTACAGTAAAATACACGTTACCTCAGTTTGATAGAGTGAACAGTGATGGTTTTATTGCTGTTATGAGTATCATGGAAACTAATTACTTGACACTAATTTATGGCTCGTAGCTATTTTAACTCAGAAGGTATTTGCTGGCGAATAAGATTCTTTGCAAAAAGCATACAAAGTCTGCTTACCCACAAAATATTATTAGTACTAAGAATTTATAGAAAGACATTACAACTTTTGTTCTGTCTTTAATTTTTTCTGACTTTTTCTGGCTTCTTCTTCTCCATTCTTTTCACCGAATGGTATACCGCCCTCAGCCCTCGGTACTCAGTAGTAATTTCTGCCAGGAACCAGAAGTACCATGAAAACGAACCAATTATATTCTTGCTTCTGAGAGGCATTGTCCTGAAGAGTGTCTGTGAAGAATCACAAGGCCGTTAATTACCCTTGGGTAGTGGCCAAATCTCTGGCATGGGACGAAGGGGACTCCGTTACAACTCCCTTGTTTTGTGAAGGGGTTTTGCTGCCCTGGCACCCCCACCTCATGAATTTATCTCTCAATTTTCAGGCCGACCTAACATTACTACCCATGTATTACCATGTTTCAGACGTGACCAACAAGAACTTCGGATCGCATATTTAACCTCTGGAATTGTACTGGAGTTTGTAATGATGTGAGGGCATCTGTTTACACTCCCACACTAGATGAGGTATTGAGATCTGCCTGGATTTCTTTTGCCACTCATCCTCCACCTGTCGAGTGGGGAAACTATAATAGAGAGCAAGAACCAACTACCAGCCGCAAATCCTGTCCTTTGATGGCAGCCCTGGAGGTGGAGACTGGATCGGCGCCCTGAGGCGCTACAGTGAGTTTGTATGAATGAACAAGGTGACGCCTCCTGGGTGAAGAAAGAGAGGCGAAGAGGCTGACTTTTCTCTGGTCAGTTGTTCAGTGGATTGCTGAAGCTAGGCCCATGTTATCTTAAATTTAAGTCTGGAGCACTTTTAAAGTAAAGAAAGAGCAGCACTATTTTTCAAGTGATTTAACTATAGGGATTCAGCTATTGCGCCCTACATTATCCAGCTTTTAGTAGTTTTCCAGATTCTGTGTTTATGGCAATATGTATTTGCTTTGAAGATATTGTCTATAATTAAGTTTTTCCAGAACACTCAGCTTCATTTTGTCTATTTGTAGAGATAAACCACAAGGCTCACAGAGGTTCCCTAGCCACTGCTGAAGAAGAGCTGCCTGAAGTCACTCCCTCTGGGGAGTATGTTCAAGAAGGCTAGACGTGAAACTCCACCTCCGGGAGCCTCAACACTTTGTGTTAAATCAGCGTTTGGTGCTGACCTTCCACCGTAATAGGACTTCATCATAGTACCTGGACCAAATACTACTTTCAGGAGGACTAGCATTTACTTGCATCAGGCAGTATTGCCCCTATAACTGAGGGCCTGTGTTCCACACCTGTAATAATCAAGGCCTAGAGACAAGCCTCTGAATTGCTCTGTAGAAATAAGGCTTGGGTATCTGAGCTCCTACCTGTCCTCACACTGCCCCTGTGACTATTATTCCTTCAACCATCAACCATGAGTTCTTTCCATTCTAAAAGCATCTTAAAATCATCCTCTCAGTTTCTTAGCTAATACCCCATTCTTCTTGAAACCACTTTATTGAAACACATTCTTATTTTTTTTTTTTTCTTTTTAGGTCGCACCAGTGATGCTCAGGTTTCTGGCGGTGCTCAAAGAGGGGACCATATGGGATAACTAGGGTTGAGAACCAGGTAGACACAGGCTGGCGCATACCAAGGCAAGCGCCCTACCCGCTGGGCTACTCCACTCCGGACCTATTGAAGCATTCTTAAAGGAGCTGTGATGCCTGGGATTTGCTCTAAGCAGCTTAATAGAATGTGGGCTTAGGGTAGAGGCTGTGAATATGAGTAGTGTTTCTGAAACAGAGGTGGGAGGCAGAAACACACTCAAGTGTCTCTCTCTAGTATTGGAAGTTCTCTTTAAGGCTAAAAATAAAGAGTATGCATGTTAATTTATAGTATTTCTCATTTTTGATATACTTCCTTGCCTAATAACTACGAAATGCACCAAGCTTATTCTTGGCATTGAGAGATTCTATTAGAAATAAACCCACCATGCAACCCATGTTTGTGTAGGGAATTGTCTTTGATAGTGGATATGACTTTATAGAGGCTACTTGGACTTTCACATCCAGCTCCACACAGCTTCACACAGAGTGGCCATACATAGTCAAAGCCTGCCACCCATTACTATCATTTATCCTATATCCAAGTACATTTCTCTTCTTTACTACAGGACCTGTAAATTGTGTGGGTGAGGTCACACGAGTGTAAGAGACCAGCTACCTACCAGGAAACACTTTCTCCGCCTTTCCTGGAAGTAGGCTTTGAGCCGTAACTGATGAGTATTATCTTCCTTCCATCTAACAGAACCATTTCTCTGAGGCCAAGAAATGCTCCCAATACTACTACAGCGGTCTCCTTGCTGGCACCACCTACACCTCTTCTAGCTTGTTTGCATGCGCGCTGTAATTTTTCCAACTTTCAAATGTGGCAATCAGGGGCGGAGTGATGGCCAGCGGGTAGGAGGCGTTTGCGCGCGCCCTACGTGGCGGCCTGGGATTCGATCCCAGTATCCCATATGGTCCCAGAGAGCACCACCAGGAGGTAATTCCTGAGTGCAGAGCCAGGAGAAGCCCCTGAGCATTGCAGGTGACCCCCAAAAAAAGGGAAAAAGGAAAAAATGAAACTGTCCACAATTATAATGCCTGTAGTTTCCAAGACCTAGCTTGGGTTTATTCATTCCTGGACCCAGGGAAGGTCAGGTGAATTTGAAACTAAAGCAGTTATCACGATTTATGAGTTGAGGAGCCCTTTCATTCTACTGACCTTTTGTAGTTTTTTTTTTGGAACCTCACTGGTGCCTTCTTTTTTTCTTTTAGATGATATAGAATTTGCTACTGGAAGAAGGGGCCTGGATTTCAGGTGGAGAGTGTCAGCCTTTGCTTCAGTAGCCACATACTCCAAATTACAGCCTCAGAGCCTGGCTTCCTGAACATCACCAATACTAAGCGAGTGTATCCTTTGGCAATAAGAGTTCTTCTAGGACAACTACCATAGAAGATTGCTTCTCATGGACAGTAAACAGCAAGTGCATTATTCAGTATGGGCCTACTTTAGGATCACCATACATTCTTGATATTAAAGAGAAGTTGTGATAGGAAATCATGACCTTTAACTGGTACTTCCATGGCTTCCAGACTGGGGACCTGGACAGGTGCTTTGGGCACTTCGTGTCCATCCCCCAAGGCTACTTGTGGCCCAGCACGGCCATGTACTCCACCTACTTCAGGAGTGCTGGACTCACGCCAAATCCAGCAGGAATCACACTACCTAGTATGTTTTCTCTGGCTCCAGAGAGGGAAGAAAGGGTGAGGTTTCTAGGTGAGAGTGGAGCCAGAAAAATTACTGTATTAGCCACTCAGGCCTGCAATCCTGACACGCTGGTTTTGGAGAGCCCTGAATTAGTTTGTGATCATTTTATGGCTAACTCACTCCACCACCCTGTTTATTTCAGAATGCATACATAGACCATAAACTGGGGTGAGAGTATGTATATATATACATGGAATATGTATGTATTTTTTAATCCTTTTGTCTGTATAATCAAACCCTACGGACTTAGTATGTGCAAACAATGCTCTACCATTGAGCTGCATCCCCCTAACTTCAAACAAAAAAGCCTCTGAATCTGCATCCTGAAAAAAAAGCCTTAAAATTTGCCCTCCTCTTTTTTACCTGCACACTGTCTTCAGTGCAATTTCAAGAACAGAGTTGCTACCAGCTGCATCCTAGACCTGTGGTAGGCTGTGCAGTCCTCTGGCTTCTATCTCTTTTTGGGACAGCATATGTCCTGTGGACTCACTGCAGTCAAGGGGAGGAGGGATGTTTTCTTATGGCAGGATCTGATTACTGGTCTTTTAAAAGTTTGCCTTGGAGGTACAGTCAGCGGTTAAGTCTGCCTCAGTGCACCTTTGGATAGAAAACCATTGTAGGAGCTGTGGTGATTTGCCTTGCAGCGGCTTCCAACCTGGGCTGATCTTCTACAGCATCCCATATGGTCCCCCAAGCGCACTGCCAGGAGTAACCGCTGAGTATTGCCAGGTGGCTGACCCCAAAAGCAAAGAGAAAAAAACAAAATTATGGGGAGCCAGGCGATAACGCAGAGGATTGGGCACTTACCTTGTATGGCCTACCTGAGTTTAATCCCTAGCACCACATATGGTACACCAAGCCCACCAGGAATGATCCCTGGGAATAAGCACCAGGCACTCCCTTACAGTGCAATACAACCAAAATAAAAGGAAAAGGAAAATATCTCATACTGGATTAAGACATTTTCCTTGTCTAAGCATTTGTGCTATTCTGGGTTAATTTTGTTTAGTTGAAGTATTTGTTATTATTACAATAGAAGGAGCTTATAAATTTACTTCTTTTTGGAGTTACACCCGGCAGTCCTCAAGGGATTACTCCACCTGGCTCTTCACTCAGAGTACTCTGGCGGTGCCCAGGGACCTTTGGGATGGGGTCGAGACTGATTCGGCTGCATGCATAAAGCAAACACCTATCCACTGTACTATCGCTCCGGCCCCAGAATTTACTTTTTTAAAAAATTTCCCCCCTCTCCAGAGATGTGTTGCTCAGGAGGTGATTCTGGTGCTGAGGCCTTCAGGGGAGGGCCACAGCACTGGTGGTGCCAGGGCCTTCAGAGCAGCACCCAATTATGCTCCTAGCAACCATGTGATGCCAGGGTGCAAACCTAGATTGGGCATAAATTAGGCATGTGGGACCGGGTGATAGTATTAAAGTGGGTGAGGCATTTTACTGCCACATGCAACCAACCAGGGTTAGATTCCTGGTACAAGTCCCACAGCATCCCATATGGTGCGAAGGCCTGCCAGAAGTAATTCCTGAGTGAAGAGCCAGGAGAGGAACCCTGAGCTTGCATTGGTAAGTGTATTTAAAAAAGCAAAAGAAAAAAAGAAATATATATGTGCCCTAACCGCTGTATGTGACCCCCTGAAGTTTCATTTTTTAATTTTTGGGGGTAAGAGATGGGGCTGCATGCTTTGAGCATGTGCTGGAGGCCTAGCTTTGATAATGCTATGTGAAAAAATAGATACTGCCCAGAGACAACCATAAGTATGTAGTTAGTTTCTGCAATGCCAGATCTCTCCTAAAAACAAGAATTTATTTTGGAGCAAATTCCTAAAGATTTAGTTACCAACCCAAAGATAGAAGAACAAAGAATGAAAAGTCTTTGGTTTTAGAAACTTTTGAAGAACCTGAAATATGATGCACTCATTATTTGTGTACTTTGCTTTCACATTGCCTGTGGATTTGAATTCAAGGGTTTTTTTTTTTATTTATATTTCTTTTGCTGTGCTATGGAAATTAAACCTACAGCTTCGTGGTTTTTAAGTCAACTATTTAGGGGCTGGGAGGCGATGGCCCAGGAAAGACATGTTTACCTTTTGCCTCTGCGGCGGTCTATGCCGGCCTGGGTTCGATCCCAGCAGCATCCCATATGGTCCCCAGGCACACTTAAGAGTAATTCCTGAGCAAAGAGCTGGGACTACAGCCCTGAAGTATCACCAGTGTGAATTAAAGAAACAATAAACTAATAAATGAATGAATAAATAAATAAATAGATAGATAAATAGATAAATAAATAAATAAACTAAAGTCAGCTATTTAAAGTATACTGTGCCTACACATAAAATGTAGCAGTTTGGTGATTTTAATAAATATCATGCACCTTATATCCAATCCACGAATTGTTTCCATCTTTACCAAATGGTTTTTTCGCATGCCCTTTGTTGTCGGTCCTACATGACTCTGGTCAAAGATTACCACACACGGCTGCCATACTTACCATCAGGATCTATCTCTTTCTTAGGGTTCGGTATGGAAGGTAAAAACCTAACAGTCTTTTGTAAACTCAGTCTTTTCCTGCCAGAGGTTGTAGTCTGACTAAAAGCCTCTTGTATTAAAGCCTCTCTGTCAGTATTGATCCTAAATTAAACCCTTACACGAGTGATTTCAGCAGTTAAATTGCCCATCCAGTGCTGGTTCACCAGTAATATGTGCAGATTGTTACACGCTCACAAGAAACTGCCTGTCTGACCACCACCGAGGAATGAGTTGCAATCAACTGCTTGAAGAGTGAACATCCCAGTCATGGAACCACAGTGCCTGTAACCCAACTAGCTCCAGATGCAAGTCTCATTGACAGATGGATTTTTTGCTGATTAAGTGCTTCCTTTTTTTTTTTTTTTTTTTTTTTTGCGAGGAGTGTCGGGTGTAGGGACCCCAACAATGTGGGCCGTTCATTGGGTTCCTACTTGCTTAGGGGCTAGGCTGATGAGTGAAGCCATGAGTCCAGTATAGATAATCAAAAAGCCTTTTACTTCCCACAATAATAATTACAAACACACTCTGCCCACCAACATATTACCGGCCTGCAGACCAGCACAGACCCAAGGCTGCTGACCAGACACCTGACTATGTGCTTTGTTTAGAGAAGCTCACTCACACACCTACCTGCCTCTAGACCAAGTTCTTTGTCTACTCCTCTACCCACCCAGCCAAAGCCTCTTGAGAGCTATTTAGCCCTTCACAAAATCAAAAACCTCTCTAGTACCGTCCCAGTAAGGCCATACCAATGGCTCAAGCTTAAGAGATGCTAATCAGGCTTTGTTGCCTTCTTCAGACCAGTTTCTTGTACAGACTCTGTAGAGAAGCAGACTAAAGAAAGACTACACCTGAGATAAAATATCTATAGAGGTTTTATTTTCATTAGGGAATCATATCATATAATTCAAACTATATCCCCATACTAGATTGATAATCCATCCCCACAGTTCTTGTCTACTCTCTAACTAGAAGGCAATTTCTTAACTTCTCTTGCTCTTATAATACTATGTAAGACCTACAGGCTTGTCTTTAGGTAAGACAAACTAGTGTATTTGGGACCCACAGATACATTGCTTACAGCAGGTAGAGGGTTTTACCTTGTACTTGGCATCCACACGTGCCAGGGCCAGGAGTAATTTTAAGGCAAAATGGCCAGTAGTAACCCTGAGCCTTGCTGCTGAGTGACCCAAAAGAAGAAAGAAAACACAATGTGGCCCTTTCCTTTGGTCTTTGTAAAGCTGACAATGCAGTTTCTTGAAGGTGATCCCATTTCAGTGAGGTGGTTCTTCCTATCATCCAGTCCCACATAGCTTTCTAAAGGGACCTACTAGGGTTAAAGGGGAAATATATCCAGTCAAAGATTAAACACAGACTATCTACTTAGAAAAATACTGAAAGAGATCGAAGAACCCATTAATTTTAGATCGAGATCACTGGCAATTACCTGACTACTCTCTGTTGTGTTTTTAAGAAAGGAATATATTGCTGGCATAAAGCTCTTTTTTCCTAAAAGATATACCAAAATGAACTGTGGGAGGATAAGGAGGATCACAGTGAGTCCTCTAGAAGGTGTAGTTAACAAATGTGGTGCAGCTTCAGGGGGCATCAGAGTTCAGTTTTTAGGACTATTTCTATTTTTTTTTCCCTTTTGGAGTCACACGGCGTGCCTCAGGGGACTTTCTCTGGCTCTGCACTCAGGAATTACTCCTGGCGGTGCTCAGGACCACTTAGGATGCCGGGGATCTGTTCCCGGGCCAGCATGGCGCATGTGCAGAGCAAGCGCCCTGCTGGGCTCCTTAAACCAGAGAGCCCCTTGGAGACATTCTTAACTTTCCAAGGTACTAAGATGTTGCTCAAGGAATCATTGTGTGAAGGTCAGACTTGGGAACCACATTTACTTGGGGATGCTGAGCCTGAACCATTTTTTAGCCTAACACTCTGCACTCCCCCACAAAATCTTTGCCAGTTTATGAGCCGAAGCTGACTGCTTACAGGTAGAAGCGTTACCTTGCAAAGCGGCCGGCTCTGCAGTACCAACCTGAGTTCGATCCCGGCATCCCGCATATAGTCCTGAGGCACTTCAGGAAGTAATTCCACAGAGTTCAGATCCAGGAGTAAGCATGGCATTACCGAGTCATGACAAAAAAGCCAAAAAATCTTTATGAGTTTTGGGAGCCAGAGCAATGGCCCAGCCAACGACCAGGCATTTACCTTGCATGGCGGCCTGTATAAAACCTGAGAATTTCGATCCGGCATCCAACTGCAGATTTTGAGCACTGCCAGAGATAATTCCTGTAATTACAGAGGCCAGGAGGAGAAACCTGAGCATTTGCTGGGTGCGGCCAAAAAACCAAAAAAAAAATCTTCACATAGGTTAGGCCGGGGAGTGACTCAGAGTTGTGACATGCCACTTTGCTGTGTGATACACATTCTATCTCAAGCTACCACAGTTAACAGAAGCACCACTGGAGCTGCTTCCATAGAATCAAGCTAAAGTAGCCTAGCAATTCAAAGAATTAAATCCAAACTTCCACCCATTTTTTCAAATACTTTTTTTTTCCTTGTATTTGTCCAGCAATGCTCAGAATTACTCGGTTCTGCGATCAGGAATTACTCTGACGAGTGCTCAGAGCCATAGAAGAATATGGGATGCACCAGGATAAGCCTGGAAGTTGCGCATGCAAGACAAATGCTACCGCTGTGCCTATTATTCCAGGACCTAAATAAGGTTTTTATGGGTCTATGTTGAAACACTAGCGTGTTGCCCAGCACCTAATATTGCTAATATTTTAGAGACTCATCACATTTCTCAGTTGGGAATGATTATCTATTATAGCTCCTTGGAACATATGACCCAAGTTGCCCACCAGTTGTATTACTTCCGTTTGTGTCTTTGGGATCCTTCCAGCCTGGGTGCATGTACAAATAAATACAGTGGTAGTAAGTTAAGGTACCTGTCTTATAAAACAGTAATAATATGGGGCTGCAACCATATGGCTGGCTGGGTGCTTACTTTCCACTTAGCTGACCCAGATTCAATCCCAGCATACCATATATTCCCTGAGCCCACCAGGTGATTCCTAGAATTCAGGAGAACCAGGAGTAACCCTATGTTTTCTACCAGCTGTATTAAAACCAAACAACAACTGCTCTAGAAATAGTGATAATATTTTAGGATATAAGTCTCAGAAATATTATCTAGAATCTTGAAAGTAGAAATTTCAGATGTGGGAATGCCTTTGCAGATTACGACAGTGACAGGACAGAGGATTTGTCTTCTACCTCCGAGGCGCGGGAACTGGGTGAAAACTCACGAAATCAATCGAGATTTCAAAATGTGGCTTTTAATAGTATTTTACGAAAGCTAACCACAGCACTCCAGTATAATAGACAAATACCTGGCCTGGTCGGGCAGACCATACAAAGAGCCTAAGTCTCCCCACACCCAAAGCAAGAGGATCTCACCCGAGCTGCCAGTCCTGCAGAAGAAGGAGCCAAGGCCAAAGAGCAAAGGCCATAAAGCTAAAAGCCAAAAGCTGCAGGCAAAGCTGAAGAGCTGAGAACCAAAGGCAAAAGGTTAAGCGTGAAGGGCCTCAAGTCAGCCAGCAAATATACACCCAAGTAATTGATCGAGGAGAATTTGTCATGTCAGCCAAGAGCCCTAAACAGGAGGCGGGGCGATGGCCAGCGGGTAGGCGCTTTACCTTGCGCCAACCTGCCCATGCGCCCAGTTTATCCCGACATCCCATATAGTTCCCGAGCACCGCCAGAGTAATTCCTGAGTACAGAGCCAGGAGAAGCCCCTGAGCACTGCAGGGTGTGACCCAAAAGCTCCCCCTCAAAAAAAAAACAAAGGGCCTCAAACCGAGTGTGAGTACCACACCCTATTGCATAGGTATGGAAACAAGGTTATGCCAAGGATGAAAATCCTTATCTCTTAATGCATTGCTGGAGAGGGCTGATGTAAAGTACATCTTAACTAAATGAAGCTTCATGTAGTCCCATGAGATGACAGTACCACAAGAATCCCTTCAATTATTATCTGCCCCAGGAGATTCTGGCAGGTATGTTGTTCTCGTATTGCTGAAGGGTGGTCACTCTAAGCCTGCTTAGAGCAGAGCTAGTATGATCTTACTATAGTCTTCCTATAGTCTCAAGCGGCGTGGCCAGGGTGGTAGTCTCCTGGTAGGATTCTAGCTTTGTCACGCTGGGCAGTGGGTATAAAGAAGGAGCTTAATCCTAGCAAACATAGAAGTCTTAGTAGATGTATAAGTCAGAGTTAATTATTCAATCAAAGGTGACGCTTCTGCTTAAGTGCCGCACCACTCTAGCCTTGTATTTACATAGAAGAGAGGAATTCTCACATTAGAGAGTGCTCAGACATGATTAAATAAAGGGAGGTAAGCTGAGGGTGACAGAAAACAACCAGCTCCCAGATTAGCTAAATCTATACCTACAGCACTCAGAGAAGAAAGAGAACAGACAAAGGGAAAGGATTCAAAGAGGCAAAGAAGATGACCAAGGGAGTAATGGAAAACAAGCTTGCGAGTTTTTGAGTATACTATATACATATCAGAGCGCAGACTCAAAGCACTTTGAAAAATAGAGATCTAAGTTATCATATCCTACTATCTTCCCGTTCATCATCGATTTGCTTGCTCGGCGAGCCCCAATGCTTTGCTTCTCCATATGTCCTGTTTTCATGCTAAATAGAAGCCAAGAGGCATCAACTTTGAGGAACATAAAAGGTACTCAGTCCACTTTGGAATGAGTCTGCAGTATTACTGGTATTTAGCATATCAATACAACGCGGGTAACGCCCAGGCCTCTCTGCCCGTGCATACTCGCGCCTTAAGGAGTCCAGCGTTTATTAAATGAACAGTCGCGGCACCTGCGGCATGGGCGAAAGACCCCAGCAATACTGTTTCTTCTACTTTGGGTGGAGTTCTGATACAAGAGAAGAGAATCTTGCTTGTGTGGAGAAGATGGTACCTAAGCGGAGTGAGGGAGGTCGTCTGGCTTGTTGCAGGGGCGGCTCTGCTGGAGTGGCGGGCCCAGGGCTAGAACCGCCATCCCCCCCTGCAGCCCTTGTGAGCGGCTGGGCTTTTAGGGAGAGCCAGTAGCAGCTCTGCCATGTCTGTGTCTGGAGTCAGCATACCTGGGCGGATTAAGGAACTGCAGCAGGGGTGGATCTTGAAAGACGCCGGGCTGTGATAGGCTGCTCGGCTGGGTGGAGTTTGGCGAGAGGGGAGTAGGATGTATGGAAAATGAGGCCCTCATAGTAGGGGGTTTATCTGGCTTGTTGCAGGCTCTGGAGTGGCGGGCCAGGGCTGGGAGCCACTACCATCCCTCCTGGGCCCTTGCGAAGCGGCTGGGCACCCAGGGAGAGCAAGTAAGCAGCTCTGCCCCATGTCTGTCTCTGGATCAGCATACCTGGGCGGATTAAAAGAGGAGATACAGCAGGAGTGGATAATGATGAACGGAGCTTATGATAGGCTATTCTGCTGGGTAGGAGTTCTGGCGAGAGAGAGAGAGTCGGATGTAAACGGAAATGGAGGCCCTCATGCATGATTAGGTGAGTGGAGTTAGTTGTTGCAAGACTGCTGGAGTACTGGCAGGCTAGGGCTGAACCCGCCAATAACTATCTTGAAGCCTTGTATTAAAGCTGGAGCACAGGAAAGCAAGTAGCAGCTCTGCCCCATGTATCTGTCTCTGGATCAGCATACCTGGGGCGGATTAAAAAGAATGCAGCTTGAGAGATTTGTAGATCTTAGATAAGGCCGGGCAATGATGAGCTGTTCTGCTGGGTGGAGTTCTGGCGAGAGAAGTCCGGATATGGAAAATGGGAGAGGCCCTCATTGAGTAAGAAGTCGTCTGGCTTGTTGCAAGGCTCTGCTGGAGTACAGGCGGGCCAGGGCTAGAACTTCGCCATCCCTCCCTGGGCCTTGTGAGTGGCTAGGCTGAGGGAGAGCAAGACGCGGCTCTGCCCGATGTCTCCGAGATCTAAGTTACAACCAGCAAACTTTGTAACATGCCTGATATCGGGAGTGGGGGTGGAGGGCATGGGTATGCAGGAACACTAGCGGATGGAAGCTGGCTTGCTGGTGGTGTGGTATTAAAGTGTTGAAATATTATATGCCCCAAAACTCAGATGTGGGGCTGGAACAATGTAGTGTCTGGGAGGTAGAGCAGTTACCTTTGCTTGGGTTGCGATCTCCGGCATACCATATGGTCCGGGCACTGCCAAGGGTAATTCCTAACTGCAGAGCCAAGGAATAGCTACAGGTATTGAGCGGTGTAAAGAGCAAGAAAAAAATAGTGATAATTGGTTTTTAGATGATGTATCACCAATGCATAAAACTAATTATTTGCCTATGTGCATGCATATTCTAGTACTTCCATTGAATTTATATTTGTTATATTTTTCAGTTCTGGTTGCAACACTGTTGAGTTTGACATATGAATTAATTGCTTGACCACAATTTAAAGCACTACTGTAAAGAAAATATAAACTTCCCGCATAAGTAACAAGTTGTTTAAATAAATCACTGGAAGTAAAGCTCAAGATATTGAGTAGACAAATTTATTTACACCCACACAGTAATGTGGCATCTTCTTTTTTTTTTTG
>JAJIBD010035328.1:0-28687 GCA_021461705.1 Cryptotis parvus
GGGGCCTAGGGCATCCCTACTGCCCCCCTGAACTCCCAGTTCTCTAACTCACTGCACACCGGTGTCCCACAGTCCTGCACATGTCCTCCCATCTAGACTCCAGCCCTGTGTTGTTTGTGGGACTTGACAAACCATTGCGCACTGCCAGTGCTGAGAATGACTGAGCTGGAGCCAGCTGTGTGCAAAGCACGTGCCTAATCCCTATAATGCTGAATCCCAGAATAGTTGCTTTTTCTTTCTTTTTTGATTTTTTGGGTCATACCTGGCAGTGCTCAGGGGTGACTCCTGCCTCCTGGTGGTGTGTTGGGACATGATCCGGGCTTCCAGGCATTGAACCTGGGTTGTCTGTGTGCAAGGGCAGCGCGCCCTACCTATTTCTCTAGCTCCTACAAGTCATGAGTGGGAAGCTTTTCTAATGTTTTCTTCTTTTTTTGGTCACACCCAGCAATGTGACAGGTCACACCTGGCTCTGCACTCAGGAATTAGTGCTCGGGGTCCATATGGGATGCTGAGACTGAACCTAGGTCAGCCACATACAAGGCAAGAAACCCTACCCACTATACTATCGCTCTGACCCCTAAATTTTATTTTATTTTTTTCTTTTTTGGGTCACACCCGGCAATGTTCAGGAGTTACTCCTGGTTCTGCACTCAGGAATTACTCCTGGTGGTGCTTAGGGGACCATATGGGATGCGGGGGTCAAACCGGGTTGGCCACGTGCAAGGCAAACACCCTACCCACTGTGTTATCGCTCTGGCCCTGCTCCTAAATTATTAAGGAACTGCCACTTCTGTGTGAGCACAATTTCTGAAGAAGTCTGGAAGCCACCGGCACGAGGCCTCTGGAGGGCATGCCACATGCGGGGAGAGTGACGCTGTCCAGAATCCTCTGCATAGTCCCTCTGAGCAGCCACTGAGCTGGCTCTGGGGAGAGTAAAGCGCCAGACATACAGGAAGGTAGCCTACGAGGCCTCCAACTTGCTGCAGCTGCCCTACTAAAGTAGGCTGTTTGCTTTGGTTTTTTGGCGTTTGGGGGTCACACCAGGCAATGCTCAGGGGTTACTCCTGGTTCTACACTCAGGAATTATTCCTGGTGGTGGCCAGAGGGACCATATGGGATGCTGGGGATCAAACCTGGGTTGGCTGCGTGAAAGCAAATGTCCTACCTGCTAGACTACTGCTCTGGCCCCCCAAAGCCTTTTTTTTTTTTTTTTTGTGGGGGTGAGGGTCGCACTCCCAGTAATGCTCAGGGTTTACTCCTGACTCTGCACTCAATAACTGACCATCTGAGGTGCTGGGGGATCAGACCAGGGTCAGCCTCGTACAAGGCAAGTGCCCTACCCACTATACTATGGCTCCAGCCTTGCAAAGCAGTTTCTTAGAGAAAAAAAAAAAAAGCAAAAACTGTTCTGGCTGAGCAGAGCCCAAGGCATGTGCCTTGCATACTACAGACTGGATTCTGCTTCCAGAACCACAAGAGCCCTGCTGGGTGTGACCCCAAGCCAAAAACGCTACCCAGAGTGTCACGAACAGTAGGCACAGTGGGATAGAACTATTCAGACGACTTCTTCCGTGTTCCCTGCTGATACTGTTTTTGGGGGCACCTGGCAGCCCAGCTTTCCAGTTAAAACAGTCAACATTTGTTGATTTTTCATCCCCCATCCCATCCCCAAGAAACAAGCGCATGCTGCCTGGCCTGACCCTCCAGGGGAGAAAGCAGAGGTGGCAGGCAGAGGACATGAGTCCCAGAGGCTGTTAATGACCTTTTAATCACCTAGTGCTAGGCACAGGGCACATTCCTAGAACCCATGATGGCATTGGCTCTCCTCCATCCTCTGCCCTAAGGTAGGTGTTATCCTCTCATATGTGAGAAAGCAGACCCACCGGGGAGACAGTCTCTTGCCCCTGTAGGTTGATGGCTGAGCTGCCCCTGGAATTCAGACCAGGGCCACCGGCCACCTGTTTGCTCCACCACCCTGGGGCCAAGTAGAGGTTTCCCACCTTTCTACATGGCAGTTGGAAGCCAGCAGTCAAGCCACAATCACTTGTTTTATTTTTGCTTTTGGGATCATACCCAGTGATACTCAAGGATAATTCCTGGCTTTGCACTCAGGAATTAATCCTGGTGGTTCGGAGGACTATATGGGATACTGGGGATCGAACCTGGCTGGCTGCATGCAAGGCAAATGCCCTACCGCTGTATACTTACTCCGGCCCCCACAATCACTTTTGGTAGCTTGGCAGAAAATGTCTACAGGCCAGCAACCAGTTCACAGGCCAGCACTTGAAAACCACTCATCTAGGGGCTTGCATGTAGCTGACCGTCCATGGCATGACATGGTCCCCTGTGCACTGCTAGAGCAACAGCCAAGCAACACCCAGGAGGAATCCCCAGCATCAGTGGGTGTGGCCAAGTCCCCTCCCCCTTAAAAGAAGAGAAACTACTGGTCCAGTGCTTGACCACACCCGGGGAGCTGCCACAGGGATTGCCTCACCCCCCCATCGCCCAAGGTGGCTCCTAAGCCTCTCCCATCTTTCACACCAGTCTCAGGGCAGGAAAGAGGCTGTGCCACCCCTTGCCACAGTGCAACCCTCTCACCTTTCTGGGGAGCTCCAGCCCCCCACCCCGGGGTGTCCTGGCCACCTCTCTTTAGGCCCACCCCGAAGCCTCTGGAAAGATGTTGCGGGGCTCCGACACCTTCCAAGAAGCTGGGAGAAAGCAGGTCCACGTAGCTCACTGCTGACCCGAGTTGGCTCCAACTCCCAGCACAGCTAAGACCAGCACATCTTCAAAGGGCTCACACTGTACTTTATTGATGTGTTAAGCGAGACGAAGACTTTCTGCTTGGAACATTTGACATTTACACTGGCATAGACACACACCCAGGCCCCCACCCTTGGTGAAGGGTGCCGTGCCTCCAAGCACAGGGGAGGGATGACAGGCAGACAGGTCGGTATAAGAAGCATCTTGCTTACTAACATGAAGCCTCGTGCCCAGGAGAGGGCATGGTTGAGGCCTCATTGGCTTAGAGAGGGGCAGGCACACGGTGCCCAACTAGCCAGCTAGGCCGGCATCCCAGGGACAGGATGGGGTGGAGGGGAGGGGGTCACGCACGGGGCCCCCAACCCAGGCCTCTGCTCACCCCCTGCCTCCCTCCCCGTCCTCTGAGAGAAAGGTGGGTTTGGGCTTCAGCCACAGACTGACGGCCGTTACCGGCTGCGTCTCCTTAAACTACAGAGATACAATGTGCATCAACAGGTGATCGCTCCAGGCCTGCACCCGCTCAGGCAGACAGCGAGGGGCGTCGCATAGGCCAGAACCAATCCTACAGTATCTTTGGTTTGTGGGTTCCCTTCCCGACTTGAAAGGGGCCTCGAGGCTGGGCATGGGCAGCTCAGGGGAGGTCCGGGGCCACCAGCACAGCTTACTCAGTGAGGTGCGGGCACTTGTACGAGATGATCTCGGCAGCCAGTTGCTGAGGGTCCAGGAGCTGCGGGAAGCGCCCCATCACAGCCTCCACCAGGTGTTGGGGGAAGACACCACACAGCTTGGTGTACACTGGCTCGCTCCTTGGCCAGGCTGCCCACCCCGGCCCACGAGCCCCTGTCAGACCCTGGACCAGGCGCAGGGGTTCTTGCAGCACGGAGGGAGTGGGGGGAGGCAGCTGGTAGGGCTCGGACCAGTATTCTCGAGGTGGATAGGCGGCCGGTGGGGAGGGGTAGTCAACAGGGACACTTAAGTGGCCAGTGTTCAAATGCCGTCTAAAGGGAGAGAAAGCTGAAGGGGCTTGCGGCTCAGACCCGTAGGAGCTGTACCCTGGGTATGGGCCCACGTAGGCCTGGCTCCCCAGAGCTGCCTCCGCGACCCACCCACAGTTCCGACATCTGGCTCTCCAATGAGCCGATGCCAGAGTCCAGGCAGTCCTGGGAGGTGTATGGAAGTGAGTCCAGCGTCTGCGGGACCCAGTCTGTGGGCCCATAGCTGCCCCCGCTGGGAGGGACACTCCTGCCAGCTGGGGTGAAGGTCTGTGCCAGACCCTCCCGGTGGGCACACGAGGGCACCTGGGCTCCTGCCTTCTTCCCGTCCTCACGCTCTGTGGGCAGAGAGTTGGGCCGAGGTGAAGGGGAAGGCCGGCGGCCACTCTTGTCCTTGCCGGGGCCCTGGGTGGTACGAGGAGGCGTTGGCACGCAGCTCATCAGCCACGGAGCGCTGGGGCGGCTGGGCCGCTCTGGGTGGAAGAAGCGGCACTTGATCCCATAGGTGCATTTCCTTCCTAGAAGGGGAATTCGGGGAGTCTGAGCAGGAGGCTCCTGAGCCAGGATGGGGTGGGAAGAGGCAGCCCCGGGACTCAGGCGGGAAGGACAGGCTGCCTGGGAAGAACTCACCGTAGGGACAGGGCTGCTTCCGGTGCTCTGCTGGGAGAGGCTTCTTCCGCAGGAAGTTGTCCAGGCTTGGCCCATGGCGGCCCAAGGGGTCATCAGGAGGCATGAACCTGCAGGGTAAGTGGAGGACACCCACTGTGGAGGGGTGGACGTGGGTGGATGAGGGAGGGCGTCCCCCTGTGGAGCACAGGGCAGATGAGGGGGCCAGTGGAAGGCAGAAGGGTCTGACCACGGGGCCTTGTTCAGAGGCGACTGCAGAGCACCCATGTGTGTTGTGTGTGTGTGGAGGGGGTGTGTGCTGGAATTGAGGCTTTAGGCTGTCAAGAGCCTGTGTGGTCACCCACGGGTGGCTTGGAAGCACTGACCACCTTCAGTCACTCACATCATGGCCCAAGTGAAATCCCGCCCGTGTGGCCTGCTCCTGGGAGCCCCTGCGTCTCGCGCCCGGCACCAGCTGTCCGGGGCCCTGCAGCAGACGCGCACTTGTCGTTGACGAAGGAGTACATGAGCAACCGCTCCTCGATGAAGCGCTTCCACTCTTGCCGCTCCGCCCTGCAGGTCGCGGTAGGTGTCGTTGGAGACCACCACCCGTCGGACTCGTAGGCCAGCTTGACGATGAAGCGGTCATCGTAGCACACCACTCGCTTGCCGCCCACGCGCCGCGATGGTGTGAACACCAGGATCTTCTTCTTCTCCAGCTCCCTCAAGATATGCTGGTCTGGGGGGGCAGTGGCAGGGGAGTGAGTCAGGACCCAGCCCAGGGCGCCAGACTCCAGGCCCACAGGAACCAGCTCTCTGTAGGCACCCTACTGCTAGACCACCGCTTGCAATTAGCACCAGGCAGCCCAGACACAGGGTTCCGCTCAACAGGGGTGTGTGGTGCAGAGCTGGCCGCCTCCGTCTCCCTCAGACTTCAGGTCTGTTGAGCCAGAGTGGCAGCAACCTTGCCTTATCCCCAAAGGGTCTGTGGAAGCCGGGGGGTGAACAGTGTCCTGGGTTTCCTCTGCAGAGTCAGGACAAAGCTCTCAAAGGGCCAGGACTCCTCCTCGACCCCAGGAAGTTCATTCTGGGCACCCAGGCTGCCCTGTGGTGGTGCGGAGGCCGGGGCACACCCGGGTTCCAGTGGTGGCTGTCACTGGGGCTGTGGAGGACAGAGCCAGAGCCTGCAGGCTGAGGCTAGACACAGTGACTTCCAGTGGCAACCATTAGCACAGGCGCTGGATGCAGCAAAAGCCAGGAAAGAGACACTGGACCGGCTCGAGGCCAGCAGCTCGGGTGGCACCTAGAGGGCCAGGAGGCGCTGCTCACCTGTGATGGGCACATCTGGCCTCGGCTGCTCCTTCCTCCAGGATGGGACGAACACCGTGATGTCCGTGTGGCCCCGCTCCAGGAACCAGTTCACTGCCAACAGGATGCCCCGGCAGGAGAAGACCTCCTTGTTCCCATGGCTGGGGTGGGAGAAGGGGGCAGGTCGGACAGCAGGCCCAGTGTCCGGGGGAGGCGGGGAGGGGGGTCAGCCGGTCCCTCAGGCTGCCAGAGGAGGCAGGTTGCCTGCTGGGGCTCAGCCTGTCCGCCTGGCCTGCCAGGAAGGCCCGATAGGGACTTTCCCTCTGTTCCCATCTCCCGCCAGAGAGGAGCCGCCCAGGAATCTGGCCGTGCTGCTCCCCACGTGGGGGGGGGGGGGGTAGCTGCCACTTGCAACACACCTGGGGGGTGGGGAAAGGCGCAGGGAGACTCTGGTTCCGGCCCCACCCGGCTGCCAGGGCCGGGGACACATGGCCACACATCTACAGACGGCCTGAGTCACCACCCACCCTTCCGCTCTGGCTGCCACCCTGAATTCAGTCCATGGGATTAAAGTTCAGCCCGCAAACCCAGGGACAGGGCCCGAGGACAGGGGCCTGTGGCGACGGTGACCGAGCAGGGATGGGCGGTGACATGGGCACTGGAGCCAGTCAGTGTGAAAGTGAAAGGAATTTGCTTTTCCTACCAAGACAGTTGATTCCCCAAAACACAGGCCCCGCCCCTGACTGCTGCTCTGCACCCCTGCTGACACTCCCCCTCCCATCAGGGCCCACAGCGCATCAGGCAGAAGCTGAGCACTGCTAGGAGGCCCTAAGAGGCAGCTGGAAAATAGGCCTCTCCCATTCGCACGAGCTAGACCTGGACAGCAGCCCTGAGGGGCTCCTGGGCTGCCCTCCCTCGGCTTTTCTCTGTGGAAAGGGCCCAAAGTTCTAAACTGCTCAGAGCACCCTCGGCTCCTCTTCCCTGGGTGCTGGAGGCCCAAAGCAGAGAGGCAGCGACTGGCTTCCTAGGAGGGTGCTCACAGGTGCCCCGCCAGAAGGAGCTGGCCCAGGGTTCGCTACCCCACAGCCCAGCTCCGCACACCCCGTTGGGACAACTTGGTCTGATTTGGCAAAATGGACAGAACCAACATTAGGCAAAGAGACAAGTCCAAGGCTGACCACATCCTCTGGCTGACTGTGCGGGGCTGTGGGAGACATGGGCAGGGGGACTGCTGGTGAGGCGGGAATGCGGGGGTCTGATCTCGGAGAACTGTGGGGAGGCAAAGACCAGCCCAACAGGTGACGTGCCTCAGCCTGTGAGGGGCCTGGCCCCATGGCAACCCAGGGCTGAGCATCCACACCTGTGTGCTGCAGAGGGCAGGAGGAAGGGACACACCTGCTCACCTCCTGCGGGAGAGAAGACTGTGACTACACAGAGGAGCTCACTGGAGGGAGGGCAGAGCACAGACTCCACCCTTCTCAGCAGGGGGTGCTCAGGTAGGCACAAAACCCTGAGTCACCCTGCGGCGGGGACAGACCAGGGACAGCACAGGGGAGCAGGTGCCCACTCCGTCCACAGGCCCCATGCAGCACAGGCCTCCCGGCTGCTCCTTGGCGAGCTTGTGCAGAAAAGAAAACCCAGCTCCCCTCGTCCATCCAAGGCCGGGCATGGCATCAGAGACGGAGCTTGGACCCACTGATGGCCATCCTGGTCTTGACAGCAGGCCATGGGCCTCCAGTTCCTCGAGGACTCGGGAACATGGCACCACCTCCTAGAAGCCATCCCTGACTGGTCTAGCTTCCCAGTTCTCCTGTCTCTTCCCTCCTTCCTTTGGGCTGCTTTGCTTCCCTCATGCTGAGTGGCCTGCCCCCCGGGCACCATCTGCACTGCAGCCAGTGGCTCCCCGGGTACATGAGCCTGCACATGCCCAGCCTTAGCCAGCAGCTTCAGGCCCTCCGAGATGCCAGGATATCGAGGCATACCGCCATATGATCTGGTCCCTAGTGAGAGTTGTGGACCCCTAGGACACGTGGCACCCCTCAACGGTGGTCCCAGAAAGAGAGCACCTAAGGGTGCAGCTGGGATCAGACTGTCCTTCAGTCTCAGGTAAGCCGCATGGCTGGATGTTGCCTTGGCAGTGCACAGACCAGTCTGACTGCTCAGCTTACAGCATAGCCCCTGGGCGGGCAGTAAGAACCTCGATCTTGCTCCAGGGGACAGTCCAGACCCTGCCAGCCCAGGCCAGGAGCGCCTCCCTCCAGCCCACGTGAGTCTCTTGCTGCTGCTTGGAGGGCATGGAAGACAGAGAGGAGTTTCTGGGTAGGAGCAACAGGGCAGCACGCGGGTAGGGGGGTCTGCCTTGCACGTGACCCATCTGGGTTCAATCCCGGGCGTCCCATGTGGTCCCTCTCAGAAATGATCCCTGAGCAGAGTCGGGAATAGGCCTTGAGCACTGCAGGGTACAGCTCCGAAACAAACCAACCAAAAAAGGTGGATGGGAGCTTCTCACACCCCTACTGCAGTCCTGTGGGCCTGGCTGTCCCCGGCCCCTGTTATGAGCCAGCTGACAAGGGAATGGGGAAGGTGAGGTGCTGGTCTACAGGAGGCTCCAGCTCACCCCTCTCCTGCCAGCCTACTGGGTGAGAAGATCTCCCCATCTGAGGGCCCAGCACAGGGAGAAAATTCCCTTAGAAGGAAACGGAGGTGAATTTCCCCACATTTGCATATGATGGGGGTTGGCCCGCCTGCCAGGCAGATGGGGGAGGGGTGGCAGGGCAGAAACCCAGCAACAGCTGAGACAGGAAGTGTCGGGCTGGAATTCCCCTCCTGCTTGAGTCCCAGCTCAGAAACCCCCAACAGCTTTGTGCAAACTCTGGGGGCCACCCCTGGACTCCAGGCCCCTCCCCTCCCAGGCCCCTCCTCCTGAAGAATACAAGCACACCCAGCACAGGGCACCCCCTCTCCAGAGGACGGAGTCATCCCAGTGCACCACACAGATACACACCCAGGATGCTGGGGGACCCCAAACTCTCAAACACAGAAGTCTCCACCTCCCAGCAGGCTGCAGCCCATTCCAGAGGCGGGAGCAAGAGGCTCAGAAGCCTGGTGCCCAGCCCGGCCAGACAGCTGACTCGCCTGGCAGCCGGAGGCTGGAAACAGGCAAACAGGCTTCTGCACTTCGCCTGGGCCAGCCCTGGGGACTGCCCAGGGAGGCACTCTTCCTGCCCTCGGTCGGGGTCTCCCCCGGCCACACCCACAGGAACTTTTCCTGGTGAAAGATCCACTCAAGCCCTGACTCACCGGCAGACTGGAGGGACTGGGAGAAAGCAGAGCCAGAGGGTGGGGCTCCCTGGGGTCGGCCACAGCACGGCCCCACCTGCCTGTTCCCTGGGAGCGCCAGCAGCATACTGGGGCTGACCGGGGACCTTGAGGTGACAACTGCCTTAATCAGAGGGACCGGGCTCCCAGCCCCCTGAAGCTACACTCTGGCTCATACCTTGAGCCAGATCTGAAGTCTACAATTCTCCTTTGGAGCTGGGCCTGTTCAGTGGGTCCAGAGGCCAGCCACAAGTCACAGGCCCTGTGGGGGCTGGGGGCAACGCTGATTCTCCCAGGTTCTAGGTGCTCAGGGGAAGGGTCAGGCTGGGGCTGGAATGTTCCCCCTCACGGAGGCTCCGGAGACAGGGCAGGGATGCAACCCTCTTCCTTTCACCAGGAGTGTGACCCCAAGCAAGTCCGTGAACCCCATTCTCATCCCAAAACAGTCCCAATAAGTCCCCTGAAAGCAGTCACCAGGGTGACAGTTGCCGCCCTGACACACAGTGGGGCCTCAGAAAGGCCCTCACCTCCTACTGGAGACATCCTCGGCCTCCCTGCCTGAGGCACTGGGCCACCAGCCACCACCTGGTACCTTTTGGGGGTGGTTTTTTGGGCAGGGGCTTAGAACTACTCCTAGCTTGGCACTCAGGGGTCATTCCTGGTGGTGCTTGGGGGACACCATAGGCAGTGCCAGGATGGGTCGGTCTGGGGTCTGCTGACCTTTATTTATTTATTTATTTTTTTGCTTTTTGGGTCACACCCGGCGATGCTCAGGGGTTACTCCTGGCTCTGCACTCAGGAATGACTCCTGGCGGTGCTCGGGGAACCATATGGGATGCGGGAATTAAACCCGGGCGGCACAGGCCGCGCGTGCAAGGCAAACACCCTACCCGCTGGGCTATCGCTCCGGCCGGGTCTGCTGATCTTTATTTCAGTGCCAGCGCTCAAACCCAGGGCCTTGCCCATGCCACGCGCTTTCTGCTGCGGAGCTACATCAACAGCCCGATGCAGGGTTTTGGCCACCGACAAGACACATACCTCATGGCCACGTTGCTCCCATCGATAACCACGGGTCTCAGGTCACTGCCATCCTTGTCCTCTTCATGGGGAGACGGGTCCAAGGCCTTGGGGGTACCCCGCCCGCGAGGGACCAGAGGGGGCTGCGGGCCAGGGTCCGGTGAGGCCTGGCGCTCACGCTCGGCCGCTGACCCATGCTTCACCAGTTCACCCAGCACCGTGTTGGTGTCCGCCTGGACCCCCAGCTTCTGCAGGACGCTGTGGATCTCAGCAGAGGAGTACCCCAGCTTCCGGAAAAAATCCACCTTCATCTGCATCTCCGCGGCCCATGTCTCGTCTGGGCTGGGAGCCCGGGCCAGCCGGGCGGTGCCTTGGCTGCTGTGGCTGTCTTCCAGTTCCCACAGACTCATGGCGGGCGGCTTCCTGGGGGCCTCTCTCCACTGGCCACTCACAGCTCAGACCTGGACAAGGCACCTGCCACCGCGACCTGGGGGGAAACCGCGGGGCTCAGGGGTGTGGAAGGCGCTCTCTGCAGCCCTCGTCTGCCGGTTCTCCACCCCACGGACGGCGCAACATGGGGGAGAGGGGCGCGCATAAGCAAAGCTATCATGCATTACTGCTCCCGTGAGCGCGCATAAAAGTTCCCCGGCTAGGGATCAGCACTTCCGTGAGCTCAAAGATGAAACCAAGCCACGGGTATCATGAAGAACTTGCTAAAGATCACCTAGCTGTTCCCGGGTGGCGCAAGGATTTGAACTTGGGCCGAATGACTCCACCCCCGGTCCCCACGCCAACGCCAGGGACCCAGAAATCAGGTGAGGCCTCGCGGGACCTCGGCGATGGAAACCCGGGGTGGAGCGCACGCTGGGGGGGGGGGGGCCAGGGGCTTCCCCGAGAGGCAGTGGGTGCCACCTACGCGCGGGGCTCCGGGCCCAGGCCCGAGACTCCAGGCCGCGTGCGGGGGCAAGTTTCGGGGAGACCCGCAGTCGATAAAAGTTGCTGGAAAACTCTGCTGAGCCGCCGGGCGCCGGTAACGCGGCAGCCGTGCCGACCCCGGAGCCCCGCGCGCTCTCGGCTCCCGCTCCGGACCTCTGTCCCCCCCGGCCTGGGGCGCCCCAACTTGGTGTAAGTAGGAGTGGCTGGGGGGTGTCCGACGGCCGAAGAGGCCGCCGGGGACAGGCCCCACGTCCCTCCCATGCAAGAGGGGGCACCGGAGTCCTCCCCTGCCCTCCCCTTCCGCCGCCCACCCCTGGCCCCCGCCCCGCCGCTCGCTCCTCACCCCGCCTGGCGCCACCCGTGGCCGGCGGCGTCTCCATGGGGCCGATCCCGAGGCCGGGCCCGCAGCGCCTTTTTACGGTCGGGGACGGTGGGCGGGCAGGTGGCACCGCAACGCGGAAGCCCGGCAAGGGGCGGAGCGGCCACCGCCCCTTCCTGCTCCGGCCTGGCCCGCTTTGGCCCGCCTCGGCCCTCCCCCCACCGCCCCACCCCTGTGGACCCGCCCCGCCCCTTCCAGCGCCACGCCCCCGGCCCTCCTCGCACCGCCCCTCCGGCTCGCTGCCCTGAGCGCTCCGCCCAGTTCCTTGACCAGGGACCCCGGGAGCAGGGTGCACGTTCTCCCAGTGGACCTCGGGGGCCCCGAGACGAGGAGCTGCAGGGCGGGAGTGCCTGGCCAGTGTGGGCCTCACGAGCACGAACGCGAGGCGGTCCGTGCAAAGTGAGGCTGAGGAACAGGTCCCGAGGCTGGGACGAGTAAGTGCATCGGCCTAAGAACGTTTGCCAGGTGCGTCCGGACCGACCCTGGTCACGAGTCTGACCCCACGCGCTGCGAGGCAGATCCCAGCTGATAAAGGTGGACTGGGACGGGGGCGCGCTCGCCAGGTGAAGGGCAGATGCCGGCCACCACCACGGCTAGGTACGCTACTGAAGAGAAATGCAGGCAGGCACAGCCAGCAAATGACGGCAGGCCAGTGACGCCCGTCAGCGGAGAGGCCAGTGTTCCCGGAATGCACGACCACACTAAAGGCACTCGGGCACCCCTTCCGCTTCGGAGCACCACCAGGTGGTTTGGCTTTTTTGGATCACGCCCGGTGATGCTCAGGGGTTACTCCTGGCTCTGCACTCAAGAATCTTTCTGGCGGTGCTGGGGAACATGGGGTGCTGGGGATCAAACCCAGGTCAGCCACCTGCCAGGAAATGCCCTGCTCACTGTACTATCTCTCCGGCCCCTAGTTTTTGAAATCCATTTTATTTTTGCCTGAATACCTGCACTTTATTTCTTTTGCTGTTGACTGATACTGTTTTAGACATGTACAATTACTTGTTTATCCACTTTCCTGTTTTGTTTCTTTTGTTGCTTTTTGGGTCACACTTGGCGAAGCTCAGGGGTTACTCCTGGCTCTTCACTCAGGAATTACTCTTGCTGGAGCTCAGAGACCATATGGGATCTGGGGATTGAACCCCAGACCGGCATGGGCTGGCGGCGTGCAAGGCAAGCGTCCTACCCGCTGTGCTATCGCTCCGGCCCCTCCACTTTCCTGTTGTGTATAACACAACAGCAAAAGTATATCTGTTTACTTTTAAACAGGAAAGTGGAGGGGCTGGAGGCGATAGCACAGGGGAAGGGCGCTTGCACTGCCTGCCAGCCCATGCCGGCCTGGGGGATCCCTGGCATCCCATATGGTACCCCGAGCACTGCCAGGAGTAACCCCTGAGCATCGCTGGGTGTGACCCAAAAAGCAAAAAAAAAAAAAAATAATCTGTTTACTTTGTTTTTGCTCTTGTAAAGAATGCTTTGGATGTTCTTGCACATTACTTTTTTTTTTTTTTTTTTTTGCTTTTTGGGTCACACCGGCGATGCTCAGGGGTTACTCCTGGCTCTGCACTCAGGAATTACTCCTGGCGGTGCTCGGGGGGCCATATGGGATGCCGGGGATTGAACCTGGGTCGGCACGGGCAAGGCAAAAGCCCTACCCGCTGGACTATCGCTCCAGCCCCCCATTACTTTTTGTTTTTGCCACACCAGGTGGTGCTCAGAAGGTACCATATAAGATGCCAGGGATGGAACCCGGGTTGGCAAAATAATCACCCTTCCTGTGCTATTGCTGCCACCTCTTTTTTGGGGAGGGGGCCCGGGACAGGGGATCTTTGCGCCACGACCAGCAATGCTTAGGAGTTACCCCTGGCTCTGCACTCAGGAATCATTCCTGCTGCATGCACGCGGCAAGCGCCCTATCCACTGTACTGTCTCTTGGGACCCTCTTATAGATAACTTAAGGCAAACATTTAGCTGTTAGGGGCCGGAGCCATAGTACAGTGGGTAGGGCATTTTCCTTGCATGTGGCTGGCCCGGGTTCGATCCCTGGCATCCCATATGGTCCCCCTGAGAACCGCCAGAAGTAATTCCTGAGCGAAGAGCCAGGAGTAATCCTGAGCATCACTGGCTGTGACCCAAGAAAGCAAAAAACAAAACAAAGGTTTAGCTGTTAGAGTGCTCAGAAATTTAGAAAGTTGAGATTCCTTGCCCAGGGACCTAGTGCTGAGGAGCTGGATTCACGTGGCCTCCCCAGGTAGTTCATCTTTGGCCAAGAGGAGGGGGTGTGCCCCCAGCCTGGGTCCGGAAGGATGTCCTCTGGTGAAGTTACTGGGTTTCTGGGCTTGGTCATCTTCAAGAAGGCAAAGTGCCCTCTCCTCAGGGCTCCCCAGACCACTCTCAGGGCTGGCTGGCCCAGGCAAGAAGGAAAACAAGGGCCCCTGCCAATGCCCGCTCACCTCAGCAGGCCCTGCTGCACCCCTACTCTTCACAAGCCTTTTCTAGGTCAGAAAAGCTCAGGGACTTTATTTATTGATTGATTTTTGGGTCACACCTGGCAATGCTCAAGGGTCACGCCTGGCTCTGCACTCAGGACTTACTCCTATCTGTGCTCGGGGGACCATATGGGATGCTGGGGATTGAACTCAGGTGGGCCGTGTGCAAAACGAACCATTGTGCTATTGCTCCAGCCCTCAGATAGTACCTGTCAGATAGTAAAAAGAGGGGCTGGCGAGATAGCTCAGAGTTGGGAACGCTTGATTTACATGTAGAGTTCCCCACTCCCAATAGTCCCCCAAACACTGAGCTGAGAGTAGCTCTGGCTCCCCCACGCCCACCCCAGCGCTATGGGGTGCGGCCGAAATACCAACCAAGCAAACAAAACAAGCTAGTTGGAAGCCACATTAGTTACTAGTCATCGTGACGCGGTCAGCCGCAGTGATATGCCTCTCCTCACTGAGTACTCACTAGCCAGGGGCACCTTGCCAGTGCCTTGTACACCCTTCCAGATATTTCCATGCCTTTGTATCTGCTCCTGCCTGCGAGTCCTCCCCTTTCCTTCCCAAATGCTGCCCTGTTTGGCCATTTCCATTCAGCTTTTACATGCTGATGTCACCTCCTCCGGGAGGCCTGCCAGGTTCCCTGTGCGCTGAGTCTTCCTTCTCCACTCCCACAGCAGCCTGTCCCTGTCCCTACATGCTGAGCTGGTGTGACGTGACAGTCTTCCCAGGATCTCTGCTGGGCCCAGAGCTAGGCTGGGCCTCTTCTTGCCCCTTGGCCCTGCTGCCTGCCCCTCTGCCCCCTGGCCGGCCCTGGCAATGAGTCAGCTGCTTGCCCTCTCAGAGTGAGCACAGTCTCGCTCCCTTCCGGCTTACTAGGGATCTTTCCCCAGAAGCTGACTCTTCTGCAGAACCCACAGCTGCTTCGGGGGAACCCCTGCTCTACTTACAGCTGGATTTTTTGCAAATCTTGGCCTCAAGCCCCAGGAACCTCTGGATAGAATGGCGCCCAGCCCACGCCTTCCCCACACCCTTTCTGGTAGCTGGGTTTGCCAACTTCCTGGAGCCTTCCGGCTAGCCTACCACTGCTGGAGGGGGAAGGGGGCACAGAGTCCCAGGACTGGTCACCTCCTGAACTCGGAAGCTGGTTGGGGGAGAGCAGGGTCTATGAGGTCACCACGGGCTAAGGCTGCCCCACCGCATGGCCGTAGGAAGATTGGGGGAGTCAGGGTGCCTTGCGCCCTCCCTCTCAACGCCCCCTCAAGACTTAGCAGTGGTTGCAGAAGTGAATTCAGCAAGGCATCCTGGAAGGAGGGATGGAACAGGTCTCTCCTGTGTCTTGAGGTTCCTGGAATATTAGCAGGAAAAAAACAAAACAAAACAATAAAAACCCAGGGATGGAGAGAAAGAACAGTGGATAGAGTGTTTACCTTGCACACAGCCGACCCAGGTTTGATCCCTGGCATCTCATATGATCCCTGAGCCCTGCCAGGAGCCATCTGTGAACACAGAGCTAGGGGCAAGCCCTGAACACCACTGGGTGTGATACAAAAACAGAAAAAGAAAAGGGAAGCTAGGGGCAAGCCCTGAACACCACTGGGTGTGATACAAAAACAGAAAAAGAAAAGGAAGCAACAGAACCTTGTCACAGAACTGCAAAAGTGTGTATGTTGGGAATGAATGATAATTTTACCAATGGCCTCTTTGCAGCATGTTTGAAAGCAGCACCATCCGATGCTTGACCAGGCGATCAGATTGGCCTCTTGGGGAAAAGGCATCAGAAGTGAGGGGAGGGGCCTGAGTGATAGCACAGCAGGTAGGGCATTGCCTTGCATGCAGCTGACCCAGGTTCAATCCTCAGCATCCCATATAGTCCCCTGAGCACTGCCCGGAGTGCAGAGCCAGGAGTAACCCCCTGAGCATTGCTGGTGTGACCCCCAAAATAAAAATATATAAAATAAATTTTTTAAAAAATCCAGAAGTGAGAGGAGGAGTTCTGAGGTGTCAGGAAGGGCTCAGCATACCAAGGAGAGGATGTGTAAAAGCGACAGGCTCTGGAGGTGTCCCTGCAACAATCGGAGCAATAAAATCAAGAACGGGCTGAGAGAGTCCCAAAGGCTACGGGACAGACCCTGTGAACCCCGACAGAAATGAATCACTGAATCCATAACCAGAAGAAAAGAGGCCAAATCTGCACTAAGGCATTCTAACTGGGGCCTGGAGAGTGCTCGGTGTCTCAGCACACACTCTACATGTGGGAGGCCGGGGTCTGTTCCCTGCCACGCAAAGGTTCCTGAGCACTGCTGGGAGTAGCCCCTAAGGACCCTCTGTGTGCCCCACCCTAGAGAGTTCCGGCTATCACGTGCAGATGCTAGGGAAGGGGGAAGCAGAGTTCTCTTCCTTGAGAGCATGCTGGCCTTGGTGACATGCTTGAGATCGTGGGGCAGGGGAAGCTGGATGGCAACATCCGGGGAAACATGGCGATCGGTCGCCTTCCAGGTGAATGTCACCCGTGAGATGTGAGTGTATGTCACCTTCATTCCCCATCCATGACCCCTGAGCAACCCACTCCACTGAGTGAGGGGCCTTCATGGAACACCTGAGCAGGACTAAAAGCTGGAGGTGGTGACCCACAGGGCAGGACTGACCAGTGAACACGCAGAGGATGCTTGTATCCGTTCCCTCTCCAGAGCAGACACCAGAACAGAGCTGTGTCGCACTGGAAAGCTGCAGAGACCGGAGCGGCCTGGACCGTGATCAGCGGCATTGACGCTGAGAAGTGGTTTCGTCTGGGCAGTTGTCCCCTGGCAGTGAGATGGTAACTATAGGGGAACTGAGACTGGATGTGGAGCTATGTGGGAGCTCTGTAATCTTGTCCTGCTTCTGTAAATCTAAAATTAATCCCCGACTAGAAACTTTATTTTAAAAAAATGAATTCCAGGGGCCGGAGCAATAGTACAGCGTCAGGGCATTTGCTTTGCACGTGGTGGACCCGGGTTCGCTCTCCAGCATCCCATATGGTCCCCTGAGCATGGCCAGGAGTGATTCCTGAGTGCAGAGCCAGAAATAACCCGGAGCATCTCTGGGTGAGACCCAAAAAAGTAAAATTAAAAATAAAAGTTTTGAAAAATTAATTTCATGGGTCTTACAGGCTGTGTGTTTTGGTAACGGAGTCAGTTATCTTTGTTCAATTTGATCAGAATGTGCATATATAGGGGTGTGTGTGTGTATGTGAGACTGTGAGTACATGTGTGTATATGTACATACACGTGTCTGCATCTGTGACTGTGTATATCTACTTTTTAGGGGTTGGGTTACACTTGGTGATGCTTGGGAACTACACCGGACTTGGTGTTTGAGGATCGCTCCTGGCAGTGGTCGGGGGCCACCACACTGAGGATTGAATACGAGTCTCCTACTATAGGCAAAGCATGTGCTCCAGCCCACTGAACTGTCTCTGGCTCTAGATAAGGGTAAAATGTACATATAAATGACTCTGCATGTGCACACACACACACACACACACACACACCACATGCACTTTGTAGGAGACTCCCATTTGGAGATAGCATCCAAAGTCTAAACATGCCTTTTGGTCTCTGGGGCCCTGGCTGATGGCCCTCGAGACTACTCCCTCACTTTATCTCCCTCACGCCCTGCTCCCTGCAGCCAGCTCCTGCTCCCTCTGTACAAGCCTTGAGTGTGTACCATCTGGACGGTTAGGGCTGGAAAGCCCCACAGACCCGATTAGCCTGAAACCTTTGATTTACAGCCGGGGTCAGGGAGTGACAGGCGAAGCCTCTGGTCCCTTAGCAAGTGTTTTCAGGCAAAGTTGAGGATGGGCCTTGCCAGGATTTCCCCCCCCATCCTGGACAACCCTGACCCACTTGCCGCCCACTTGTGGCTCAGACATGCAGGTGGTCAGAGTGACTGGGGACTTGGGGGGCCGGGATGTGGCTCCGTGGCAGACCACATGCCTTGCATGCATGAACCTGGCACTATGGAACGAAACAAAACAGAACAGAATAAAACAAAACACAATAACCCCTACTCCTTTCTTCCCCCAGCCCCTGATGACCAGAAAGAGAGCAAGAGAGAAGCCTTGGAGTCCGATGTCTGGCGCCTAGTGTCTGGTGCCCGTGTCAGGCACCTGGCTTGGGGCCTCTCAAGCAGTGTGTGACCCAGAGGGAGGGGGCTCACTGTTGGGGAGAATAGGAGCTTGGCAAACCCCTCCTGTGGGCCAAGATCTGTGCCCCTTACCTGGTGGTTGCTGCAGGAATGGGTGGGGCTATAGGGAGGTGAAGGGGTGGGTCCCCGAGCCCTCCCCTTCCGTCCCAAAGCAGCTGTAGGAAAGGGCCAGAGATAGTTCCACAAAGGCCAGAAGGTGTGCGAAGGGCATGGAATCTGTCCTGGGGTCACTACCCGGCAATCTGTACTGGAGGACACAACCTTGAGATCCTTGAAGCTGCAGGGAAGCCGCTGGCCTCCCTGCTTTGAGCATGGAGTAGGCTGGTCCGGGGTCCCCCAAAGTGCTCCCACCCAGAACGGGGATGGTATGTGGTGAAACTGTCTCCATGCCTGACTGTGGCAGGACCTGGCCCAGATGTTGGGGCTGCCTGATGCCCCGTGCACGGGGGCCGCAGAGATTCTGGGACACATCACTGTGGGCACCCTGGTGGCACCCTTTTGCCAAGCAGACTCTCTATGCATCTGGAAAAGGCACAGAGGGCAGGGACCTGGAGCCTGAGATTTACCTGCAGTTCCCCACCGTCCTACCCTGAGATGCTGATGGGAAGGGAAGGAGAGGCTGAACCAGATGAACTTGCATGTTGGCTGGCTCTAACCACAGTCAGAAACTGACGGTAGCGGGGCTGACGTCAGTGCACGTGTGTCTGTGTGGCCAACACAGACGGTGTTGTCATCGCAACTAGCTCACGAGGTCCTTGTGGTCGGGACTGTGCTGCTCACATGCTGGTAGGCAGGCTGGGAACAGGAATGCCACCTGCCACACGCTGAGGGCCTCTTTGGTACCCTGACCCCAGGCCCCCTTCCTAAGAATACTAGAAATTTCCCAGTCATGTGGTCTGGTCGTTAATGGCCCTGTTTCAGGGGTCAGACCTCATTAGATCAAGCAAATAGATCACAACCTCTTCAAGGCTAGAGCAACTGGTCAGGTAAAAGCATATTATCCAAATCAGAGTTAAGGAGTCTCAATTGGGATTTTTTAGAGTCTCTCTCTCTCTCTCTCTCTCTCTCTCTCTCTCACTTTCATTTTCTGATTACTCTTGGCTCTGTGCTCATAGACCACGTCTGGTGAAGCTGAGGTATGGGGTGCTGGGGATTGAATCTGGATGAACTGTGTGAAAGGCAAATGCCCTACCAGCTGTACTGTATCCCCTCCCTTCCTCTCCCCCTCTCTCTTCTCCCCTTCTCTCCCTGTCCCTTTCTCTCCCCCTTCCCTCACCCTGCCTCTCTGCCCCTCCCTCCACTCTCATCTTTCACACCCAGTCACCTGGCTCTGTGATTGGGGGAACTCATGTAGTGACTGTGATTGAACTGGGATCAGCAACCTGTCAGGTAAATGTCTTCCCTCCTTTACTGTCTCTCCAGCCCCCAAGTTGTCTGTCTCCTGCATGAGATTCCAGTCTATCAGCCCTTGTAGACCCCTGCTGCCAGAACTACCCACTCTTCCCCCAAGCCTTTCGTAGCTCCCCGTCATTTCTGGTAGACGCCACTGCTGGACATAGCCGCACAGGAAGTGTGTGCGTTTCGGTGATGCTGGCTGGCACCCCTGAACTGTTTGGGTCACAGCTCAGAGAATCGCCAGCCTAGGCTGCCTCTGTGTGTGGGACTCTCATGTTGTTTCCACTATTATCACCTCAAACTCCCTATTTTTTGGGACTCTGGGACCACACCTGGCTGTGCTCAGGGATTATTCCTGGCAGGGCTCAGGAGACCAGGGATCGAAGCCAGGTAGCCCAGGTAGCCCAGTGCAGGAAAGGCCCGACAAACTGTACTCTCTCTCCAATCTATCAAATCCCTTTTTTTTAAAATTAAAAGCTAGTTACTCATCCTTTTTGTATGATAAGGATTTTTCCTTTGCTCAGCTGGGCTCACTCATGGGAGCTGCCCTCTACAGCGCCCACATCCCCCCCCAAGAAGACGTTCTGTGAAAGTTTCTTTCTTTCTTTCTTTCTTTCTTTCTTTCTTTCTTTCTTTCTTTCTTTCTTTCTTTCTTTCTTTCTTTCTTTCTTTCTTTTCTTTCTTTCTTTCTTTCTTTCTTTTCTTTCTTTCTTTCTTTCTTTCTTTCTTTCTTTCTTTCTTTCTTTCTTTCTTTCTTTCTTTCTTTCTTTCTTTCTTTTTCTTTCTTTCTTTCTTTCTTTCTTTTTCTTTCTTCCTTTCTTTCTTTCTTCCTTTCTTCCTTTCTTCCTTTCTTCCTTTCTTCCTTCCTTCCTTCCTTCCTTCCTTCCTTCCTTCCTTCCTTCCTTCCTTCCTTCCTTCCTTCCTTCCTCCCTCCCTCCCTCCCTCCCTCCCTCCTTCCTTCCTTCCTTTCTTTCTTTCTCACCGGAAATGCTCAGGGGTTTCTCCTGGCTCTGCACTCAGGACTTACTCCTGGCGGTGCTCGGGGCACCATATGGGATGCCTGGGATCGAACCCAGGCCGGCACCTGCCATCCGCATGCAAGACAAGCGCCCTACCCCTACCCGCTGGGCTATCGCTCCGGGCCCCTGTGAAAGTTTCTTTTGTTTTAGATCAACTGATCCCAAAGATTGTATTAGCAAGTGTAGAGTTGAAAATTTTAGTTATTTTCATAGGCTGCTTTGGACCTTTTGTATTGAATAAGTGATGTCTACTGTTTAATATAATTTAAATTAATTTTACAAAGAAAGCAAGAGCTACATACAAACGTATTACAATATTTTGTCAGATTTCATCAGGGACTGGATGTATGCTAAAATTATTATGACTGACTGAAACTTAACTCAGACTTTGAATTAAAATAATGATATACTTTGATACGAGAAAACTTGAATTCATGTTTTGTGCTTCATTATTGTGAATCATTTAGCTTTTGGTCTTTTTTATTTTTTGGTGGGGATACCCCAGATTGTGCTCAGGGCTTACTCTTGGCTCTTCATTCAGGGATCACTCCTGCTAGGACCATATGGGAATCTGGGAATGGAACCTAAGTCAGCTGCTGCAAGGCAAATGTCCTACCCATTGTACTCTTGCTTTGGTCCTATTTAGTTCTTTTAAAAATGATTTTTTGTGTGTTGGTTGTACCAGCTGTATCAAAGCTTTCTCCTTGCTCTGTGCTCAGGGATCACTCCTGGCAAAACTCAGGATCCTGATAGGGTACTGTTGGAGGACAGGTTTAGCTATTCTGGGAGTTTTGTTGTTTTGCTCACTCCCAGCTTAATCTACTTAAATCAAGGGTCATTCTAATGAGACCTCTCTTCTATGTAAACACTGCTAGAGGGTGTGGCAGTTACAGAAGTCACCTTGATTGAATAACTTCTGACTTATACATCTACTAAAACTTCTATGTTTTCTAGATTGGGCACAGCTCCTCTTTATACCCACTGCACCCAACGTGGGACAGTTAGAACTTACCAGGAGACTACCACCCTGGCTACCCTGAGACTATAGGAAGACTATAGGAAGGACCATACTAGTTTGCTCTAAGCAGGCGAGTGTGACCCTTTCAGTACACGAGAACAAGATACTCAGAATCACCCTGGTGTAGATAATAATAAGAAGGACCTTGTGGGTACCATCTAGATTACATGAAGCTCATGAAGTTAGGATGTATTACTTTTATATCAGCCCCCTCTCTCTCCAGTGTTTTTACATAAGAGATAATCTCGGGATTATAAGGTATAAACCTTTGTTTAAACCTGCAATAGGGTGTGGCACTACACTCTGTTTAGAGTTCTTTGTTGACATGCCCCTCCCGGTTGGATTACTTTCGTGTATATAAGGGGGCTGACTTGAGGCCCCTTCACCTTTTGCCTTTCGTTTCCTCAGCCTTCAGCTTTTGGCTCCTGCGGCTTTTGGCTTTTGACTTTTGGCTTTTGGCTTTTGGCCTTTTGCTCTTTGGCCTTTTGCTCCTTCTTCTGGGTAGGACTCAGCTCGGGTGAGATCCCTCTCTCTCTTTGGTGGGAGACTTAGGCTCTTTTGTATGGTCTAAGTTCTGACCAGAGCTAAAGTTTGTTCATTATATTGGAGTGCTGTGGAAGAGCTTTTTGAACTATTAAAAGCCATTTTTTGGAACTGCACCGGACTCGTGAGTTTTCATCTGTTCTCCCGGCGTCCTCGGAGGTAGAAGAGAACTTCTGTCCTAACACTGTCGGGGACCCGGCGGCCGTTCCCCGACAGGGTACCAGGCATCAAACTCAGGTCAGGTGCTTGCAAGACAAACACCCTACCTACCCCAGTCCCTCTTTCCCCCACCATTTCCCTGTGCTACTGCAGTGATTTATGATTTAGTCTAATTAACAATAATTGACTTTCTTGTACAAGTGATTCCAACGCCACACCCATCACCAGGCTGCTTCCTCCAGACAGTGCCCCAAGGATCCTCTCAACCCCCTACCCCCAAGTAAGCTCACTTTATTTATTTATTTTTTTGCTTTTTGGGTCATACCCGACAATGCTCAGGGGTTACTCCTGGCTCTGCACTCAGGAATTACTCTTAGCGGTCCTCAGGGGACCATATGGGATGTCAGAGATCGAACCCTGGTCGACCTCGTGCAGGCCAAATGCCCACCTGCTGGACTATCGCTCTGGGTCCGTATGCTCACTTCTTTTTTTTTTTTTTATTTATTTTTTGCTTTTTGGATCACACCCGGCAATGCTCAGGGGTTTCTCCTGGCTCTGCACTCAGGAATCACTCCTGGCGGTGCTCGGGGACCATATGGGATGCCGGGAATCGAACCCTGGCCAGCATGGGCCGGCCGCGTGCAAGGCAAATGCCCTACCTGGTGGGTTATTGCTCTGGCCCTATTGTATGCTCACTTCTATAGACAAACACTCCCATTCTGATAGCTTTGGCATCTGTTCTCTTATTGTGCTTTCAAATTATTTTTTTAAATTGTCTTTTATTGGGGGGTGGAAACAGCATTTAGATCACGCCCGCTGTGCTTATGGCTTACTCCTGGTTTTGGCATAGCTTGGTGGAACCATATGTGGGTCATACATCTTAGCCTCTGTACTATCTCTCTGGCTCACCATGGTTTCTGTCTTTCTTTCTTTTTTTTAAAGATATGATAGTGAGGGCTGGAGCAATAGCACAGTGGGTAGGGCATTTGCCTTAAACGTGGCTGGCCCAGGTTCGATCCCCGGCATCCCATATGGTCCCCCAAGCACCGCCAGGAGTAATTCCTGAGTGCAGAGCCAGGAGTAACCTCTGAGCATTGCTGGGTGTGACCCAAAAAAAAAAAAAAAGATATGATAGTGAAGAAAGAGAGATTGCTTTTATTGTGGAGGTGGTGGCACCTACACACTTAGATTACTAAATCTAATTCATGAAATTTCACAAAATTATCAGTCAAGATAAGTTGATTAAAATTTTCAGGCTGAAAAAAATAGAATTTTCAGGCTGGAGTGATAGCACAGCAGGTAGGGCGTTTGCTTTGCATGCAACTGACCCGGGTTCGTTCCCGGCATCCCATATGGCCTCCCAAGCACTGCCAGGAGTGATTCCTGAGTGCAGAGTCAGAAGTAACCCTGAGCATTGCCAAGTGTGATCCCAAAAAACGAAAAAAAAAGGCAAAACCTGTCCATTTTAAACGACATATGTTTTTTTTTGTTTGTTTTATTTTATTTTTTTTGTTTTATTTATTTATTCATTCATTCATTCATTCATTTATTTATTTATTTATTTATTTATTTATTTTTGCTTTTTGGGTCACACCGGCGACGCTCAGGGGTTACTCCTGGCTTTGCACTCAGGAATTACTCCTGGCAGTGCTCGGGGGACCATATGGGATGCGGGGATCGAACCCGGCCGGCACAGGCCGGCCGTGTAAGGCAAACGCCCTACCCGCTGGGCTATCACTCCGGCCCCCTGTTTTATTTATTTTTAACACGCCCTACCCGCTGTGCAATTGTTGTAGCCCTGATGCTTTGAAGCTAATAACATAAAACTTTGATGTTAATACATTTAAAATTTTGCATGAAATATGCAATTTAGTACGAATGAGAAGAGGAGAATTAAAGGAAAATCTAAATAGAGCTATAAAAGTATGAAAGTGTTTTTGTTGTTGGTTTTGCTTTGTTAGGGATGGCACCACTGACTGTGCTCAGGACTTCCTCCTGACTGTACTCAGGGATGACCGGGCAGGGCACAGATGACCATATAGGGTGCTGGGATCAAACCCAGGTCAGCTGCATGCAAGGCGAGTGCCCTCCCCACTGTACTCTCTCTCTCTGTCTCTCTCTGTCTCTCTCTCTCTCTCTGTCTCTCTCTCTCTCTCTCTCTCTCTCTCTCTCTCAGCAACATAAAAGTGTGTTTGATTCTAAAAAGAAAATGTTGGTTTTGTGTTAGAAAATATTAGATTAGAGATGATGGTTAAGTATTTGAATTAATAAGTAAAATAATGATTACTTAAAAATAATAAATAAAGTAAAATCTATATATATATATATAAATCCTACAGAATATTAAAAACAAATGAAACATTAATTCATTATCTTGAAAGCACAAAGCCCTTAGCAATATGCTTTGTTTCTGAATGGAGAGATAAGAGAGAAGATATCATCTTTCCAAATACCCCATTTCAGGTATGAATAGCTGTTATTTCCAAAAAGATGAAAAGCTAAGATGGCTATATTTTACTGTATTACTGTTTGTTTTTGAAGTACTAGAGACGCCTTGATGTTCTATGTATGATTTGTTTTTGAACAGGTGATACATAAACAATGGAAAAGGTTCAAAAGCGACAGGTATGTTTCTAGTAGAACCCAAGTCTCCTTTCCACAGCCCTCAGAACAGTGGAGGTAGAAACTTCCCTACATACTTTCCTGATAGAAGCCAACACTGCAGGTATATAGCTGCACAAATCATCATCATCATTATCATCATCATCATCATCACCTTCTTCTTCTTCTTCTCCTCCTCCTCCTTTTCCTCCTCCTCTTCTTCCTCCTCCTCCTCTTCCTCCCCCCTCCTCTTGTCTTCTTCCTTTTTTCCTCCTCTTCTTTTCTTTTTCTTTCTTTCTTTCTTTCTTTCTTTCTTTCTTTCTTTCTTTCTTTTTCTTTCTTTCTTTTTTTCTTTCTTTCTTTCTTTCTTTCTTTCTTTCTTTCTTTCTTTCTTTCTTTTTCTTTCTTTCTTTCTTTTTCTTTCTTTCTTTCTTTCTTTCTTTTCTTTCTTTCTTTCTTTCTTTCTTTCTTTCTTTCTTTTCTTTCTTTCTTTCTTTCTTTCTTTCTTTCTTTTTTTTTTTGGCTTTTTGGGTCACACCTGGCTATGCTCAGGGGCTACTCCTGGCTCTGTGCCCAGGAATTACTCCTCGTGGTCTACTAAGGATATCATATGGGATACCAGGTCGGCTGCTTGCAAGGCAAACACCTTACCCCTGTAGTATCACTCTGGCCCCTCTTTTTTTTTGGGGGCTCACACCCAGCAATTCTCAGGAGTTACTCCTGGCTCTGCACTCAGGAATCACTCCTGACAGTGCTCGGGGGACCATATGGGATGCCGAGGATCAAACCCGGGCTGGACGAGTACAAGGCAAACGCCCTACCCACCGTGCTATTGCTCCGGCCCCAGGCCCCTCTTCTTATTTTCATCCAAGTGAGGTGCTTTATACAACCAATTGCACCTTCAGAATGAACCTTTGAGTTGGAGCAATACAGCCTGTACAGCACTTGCTTTGCACATGGCTGACCTAGGTTCAATTCCTGGTGTCCCATAGGGTCCCCGAGGCCTACCAGCAGTGATTCTTGAACATAGAACAAGGAATGAGCCTTGAGAATCACTGGGTGTCCTCCAAAAAATTACCTAAAAAGAGCCATCATGAAACTCTAATTGCAATCATAGCATGGTATTTCTTATGGCAAAATAATCAGCTGGAAAGATTCTATCATGCGGTGTACTGTAATCTATTTAAGCAGAAGTTTTTATTTCTTTTTTGGGTCACACCCGGCAATGCTCAGGCGTTACTCCTGACTCTACACTCAGGATTTGCACCGGTGGTGCTCGGAGACCATATGGGATGCCGGGAATAGAACCTGGGTCGGCTGCGTGCAAGGCAAACACCCTACCCGTTGTGCTATCGCTCTGGCCCCTTAAGCAGAAGTTTTGTTTTGTTTTGTTTTGGGGCCACACTCTGCAACAGTCAAGATTTACTCCTGGCTCTGTGCTCCAGGGACCATACGTAGTGCTGGGGATCCAACCTGGGTCTTACCCAGGCTGTACTATCTCTTTGGTTCCTGCAGTTTGTCACAGTAGACATTTAGGCTGTCTCCAATCCTCCCAAGATTATTCATGATTCTGCCCCTTAGACCCTGACTCCTCCCCATTTTGCATCTCCCATCCCTGGAGGGAGAATTTCACCTCAATGGGCCAGAGGATGCAGTTGTTACTCAGGTGGTGAAGTCATGCTAAGTGGTGAAGCCACAGAAGTTGGTTTGCCAGTGCTGGAGGCTGGAAGTTCAAGGCATGGGCAGTGTGGCAGGAGGGGTGGTCTCGGGACCAGGGAGAAAGAATGTTCCCAGCCTGCCCACTGGGATTTGGCAGCCACCTTCTGGCATTGTTTTGGCTTGTCCATGTATCCCCAGTCTCTGCGTTGAGGTCCACATGGCTTTCTCCTGTGTGTGTCCATGTCCAGATGCTTCCTTTAAGGGCACCAGTCCTGCTGAAGCGGGGCCTGTACCCAGAGTGACCTCATCTTACTTCAGCACATCAGCTGTCATCTTCTTTCCAAATGGGGTCCCACTCTGAGATTCTGGGAGATAGGACTTCAACTCTGGAATGCGGGCAGCACCATTCAGCCTGAGCAGAGGGCTTCTGAGCATTCACTTTCTGAAGACTGTTGATACATGGCTTTTTGCAGACTCATGCTGGAAACTTCAGGCCAGCTAGAATGAAGAGGCGCCTGGCACCAGGTGGGTGCAGCCCTTCTGGTGAAGTGCCAGTGCCTGAGCAACGGGATCTCCTGTCCAGTCTGTGTCTCACAGGCTATGGAACCTGTGGGCCCACCTCGAAGACTTAGCACTTTTGGTTTGGGTGTTTTGTTTTTTGTGCCACACCCAGCGATGCTCAGGGGTTACTCCTGGTGTTGTACTCCTGAAGGTGCTCAGGGGACCATGTGTGGTGTACATGGCCTACACCACCAGGTAGTCCGTGCCCAAGGCAGCGCCCTACTCGCTTTTCTATCACTCTGACCTGAAGACTAGCACTTTATGGTCTAGTTCAAACATTGCTTCTTCCTGTTGATTGTTGTTTGACTTTGTACATGTCTTTTCTTTTTTTTTTCTTTCTTCTTTTTTCTTTTTTGTGGGGGTTTTGTTTGGGCCATACCCAGTGATGCTCAGGGATCACTCTTGGTAGTGCTGGGGGGATCATATGTAATGTTGAGGATCACATGCAAGATAAACACCTTAACCCTTGTACTGTTTCTCTGACCCATTTTAACCCCAGGTAAAAAGGTCAGTTTAAGGGGAAAGGGGCCACACCCTTTGTACTAAGGGATTACTCTTGGCAGGGTTTGGGAACCTTATAAGGTGCCAGTGATTGTTTGTTTGGGTTTTGAGCCACACCTGGGTGTACTCAGAGCTTACTCCTGGCTCTGCACTCAGGAATCACTCCTGCTGTGCTTGGGGAACCATATGGGATGGTGGGTATAGAACCAGAGTCGGCCGTGTGCAAGGCAAACACCCTACCCACTGTACTATTATTTGGTCCCAGTAAGGTCGGTTTTATTTAAACCAATAGATGGTTTTCTTTTATGGCTTTCGGATTTTCTGTTGTTAGTAAGTAGCTCTTCTTCACTGTAATTTCTGTGGTTAGTAAGTAGCTCTTCTCCACTGTAAGAGTATAATGCAAATGCTTCCCATTTTTAGGGAAGCAGATTAATGGCTTAAATTTTTATGTGTTAGCTTAAAAAAACCTGGGAACTAATTTTGGTGTGAGGTAGGGACCCAGTGTAGTTGTTCTGGTGACTTGGTATTGATCAGGTCACATGTAAGCTCTGACATCAGACCCTAGCTACATGTAGAGCTGGGAGATTTAGAGAAATAGTTCCACTAAGCTTTTTCCTATTAACATGTTTCGGCATCACTTTTACAAAAAGAAGTCTTATCTTTAACCAGTGATCTGCTATTAACATAGACTGTCAATTTTTATTATAACAAAGATAATTGACTTGCAGACATGGGGCAGAGCTGCTACTGGCTCTCCCTGTGACCAGCTGCTCACGAGGCGCCGGGAGGGATGGTGGGTTCTAGCCCTGGCCCACCATCCCAGCAGAGCCTCGCAACAAGCCAGACGACCCCCACTCCATGAGGGCCTCCATTTTCCACATCCGGACTTCTCTCTCGTCAGACCTCCACCCAGCAGACCAGCCTATCAGCGCCTGGGTCGCGCGGCGCAGGCTGCCGCGGATCATCAATAAATGCTGGACTTAGAGATGTCTACAAAGAGTATGCTACCTGCACGGCAGAGCCTGGCAAGCTACCCGTGTTGTATTTGATATATATGCCAAATACCAGTAGCAATTATAGACTCATTCCTGAATGGATTGAGGCTCTTTATGTTCCTGGGCAAAAAGATGCCTTGGGCTCTACTAGCTTGAGACAGGGCATATGGAGATGTTACTGGGGCCCGCTTGAGCATATCGATGATGAACGGGAAGACAGTGATACAGTGAACAAAG
>JAJIBD010035331.1:0-21258 GCA_021461705.1 Cryptotis parvus
TGCATTGCTTTACCATTATGACCATTACAGGTTGCAAATTGTGTGTTCTTCTGTGGCTGGACAGTACAGGGGGTTTGTCAATGGTTGTTCACAGAGTTTTGTGGGCAGTGGGGAGTATTAAAGCTAATGTACCCAAGTGCTTCTATATAGATATACTAACACTAGCTACTTTGCTTGACGCACTAACGTCCATGCGGTTTTGAGTTTTGGTGAATGTTGGTGGGCAAATTTACTTTCATACTTTATTCAACTTATGTAAAATTAAATAGTAGGTTTTAGATATTTCTAGGGTGTATTAACAAAAAATATGCATGATTTATCACTTAATTAATTAGAATACTATCTTGGCACATTCAAAGCTCTATTTTCGTTACAATTTCTGTATTACTTATTATTATTGATAGGAGCTAGGTTGGAGAGCACCATATTACTTTGATACAGCTGGAACTAGGATGGAAAACTCAAGGCCACTTTAGACAATTGACCAATCAAAAAAAAGATTACTAGGGGATAAAAGACTCCCTCTCAGAGATAAGAGGAAGAAGAGAAAGAAAAAGAGGAAGACGAGGAAGAAGAAAAAGGAAGAAAGATGAAGAGGAAGAAGAGAAAGAAGATGAAGAAGAGAGGAGGAAGAACTCTTGCTGGCTCTTCCCCCTTCCTCTCTTATGTCTTTTTCACTTTCTTGCCAGTTCCCTCTCACCAGGATCAGGTAGGGGTGAACCTGAACTGGGTGGGGAGGTCTTACACTGGACCAGAAAGCATTAGCATTGGGGACAGAATTGGGACATCATCCATGGGTGGTGGAGCGAGCTGGACATCTGGAGAGTGACCTGGAATCATCAGCCTTTTCTGCATAATAAATTTACTTCACGTCATCTGAGTTTTGTATGTTAATCTTTCATCCAATTCTCAAGAACCCACTAGTACAGGAAATCCACTCTCATGTTAACATTATTATCATCATGATAATGAAATGTAGACCAGGGTTCTATTTTACCTTGATTATTTTACTTTGATTGAGAAATAATTCAAGGACAAGACTATAGCTAATAATAGATTTATTGAAAAATCAGTATACACCAAAGACATAGGTTCCAAAGTTTCAAGGAGTTACAGTGAGATTTGGAATGAGGACTTTATAAGGAATGAATTATCTAAGGAGAGGAATTTATGTATAATTATACAGAAATTGTAAGGAAAATAGAGTTTTGAAAGTGTCAAGATAGTATTCTAATTAATTAAGTGATACATAGTGCATTATGCTTTTGTTAATACACCCTAGAAATATCTAAAACTTACTATTTAATTTTACATAAGATGAATAAAGTATGAAAGTAAATTTGCCCACCAGCAAGGTGTTGGGTAGGAGCAGCACAGTTAGAATGGTGCCAAACTGTACACACGTGTAAGGACTACAAGTTGTTCATGTATTAGAATCTAATCATGCAGCTAGGGCACATGTAAATTGCATGCATTTAGTACATAATAAGTAAAATGAAATAATGTCAGAGTTCTGTTTGCTGAGCATATGCAACCAGCTGGCTGGGACTGGTTTTCCCAACTTCTTTCTCAGTGTTGGTAACCACAGGCTGTCTGGGTTAGAGTTTTATGCCCCCGTTCTTTGTCTCAATATTCTTCCACTTTTCATTAGTTATTTGAAACAACCCAGTTTTCTCCTTCTAGCAATGTCCACATGCCATCACTCATCTCCCGTTTCATTCCTTCTTCCATGGCATTCGTCTTACTAATTACCTTTATCATTACGTTTTTTAGTTACCTTTTATGCAGTAGCCATGACTGAATTCAATTGACACGGATGCAAAGTTTACTCTGCTTACTCAACCTTACAAAAAGTGGTGTGATTTTTCCAGGTTATGCAAGTCCATTCATACCCCTTCTAGCGGAGAATTTTTTTCTTCCCATTGGAATTTCAATCAATTTTCTTTATTCTCACCAGGATTCTGAAGTTCATATTACTTGAACTCCTTCTTAGAAACTTCACTAGACCGCCCCCTGGATGGATTCCTTACTAGCTGACATTATTTAGCTCAATTTCAGCATTATAGTTAAAATAACAGTGGAGTATTTTTGGGATTGCCAACATAGGTTTATGTATGTTAAGTACTTTATCTCAAATTTATAGCTGCATAAAATTTGAACTGCAAAGAAGTTTAAAGTTTTATTTTCATATTACTTTGTATTGTCTCAAAGCTGGACATCTGTGAACATCCTCTGCCTAGAATAACCTCCATTTATTCGTTTCTAAACTGAGACATTTTTAAAACCTTCACTTGGAGAAACTGAATCTCTGAAATGTGATCTTGTTTTAAATGCTATAATTAAAATGCAATTATTCTTGTCTAAAATGGGATATATTAACAAAATCATACACTTTTGTTTTTATAGGTTACATCTAGAATGAAATCAAAACTCTTTTAAAGCCAAGTCCCTTTCTATTTTTATAACACTAAATACATTATTTTCCTTACATTTGACTTGCTTTTGTTGCATAATTGAAAGACTATAATGACTATCATTTCCATTAGTAGTTTGGAGAATAATATATTTTAAAATATGTTCTCAAGTTAGGTGGACATTTTTAAAGTTTGTTCTAATTTTCCCCCTTTTTTAGATCTTCATTTCTTAGTTCAATACAGACCTTAGAATGAAGTAGAAATATATATTGTATCAATATGAAACCATATTAAAATAAAAAATTATCAGTTTAATAGGATAGAAGTTAAAGAGATAATCTGTTCAATGATTACTATCAGATGACTCTTAGTACCAACAACTTTCAAGTGTTATTAACAAATACACTATATAATATACTTAAGAAATTTTTATTATACTATCCAAAATACTCTTTGGAATGCCATAGCAAAGTACCAGAGGCTTTGTGACTTACTTTATTTTATGTTGTTATTTTATTTTCTGTTAATAAAATAAGCTTCATAAATTTAAAAATGTTATCACAAATTCTTTGAATCCTTCTTTCCTTCTCTCCCCCTTCCTACCTTCGTTCTTTGTCTTAACACCTGACTATGTTCAGGGATTGATCACTCCTGGCCTTATGCCAGGTAATCAATCCTAGTGGTGCCAGGGAATTATAGGCAGTTATGGAGATGGAATCCAGCCCTTATACAATAGAATCACCTTATTTGTTATCTTTCTGTCCCCTCAGAAAATTTTGTTAAAGAATTATATAAATTAGAAAATCTAGAGCACAAAACTGAAATGCAAGTGAAAATATCATTTAATCTTTGATAAAACTCCTAGTGGTCAATTTGATAAGAGCACACTTAAAAGATAGATAATTTAGATGCCTAGGAAACAGATTACTTATTACTTATACATATATACTTATTACTCATTCATATTGCTTATTTGATAAAGAAACATATTACTTATTAGATATGCATGTTAGAAACACAGTCAAGATGTTCTTTATATCCCAACAAGTAAACAAAAAAGTTTGAATTTTACAGGAAAATTATAAAATATCTTTTAAAAAATTTGTAAAAGAGTAGTTTTAAATTATAAAAGATATATTTAATAAAATATATAAATTTTAAAAGTATATTTTTTAAAAGACATCTATTTTAAGTTGCCACGAAAACATATTACTTATTAGACAAGCATGTTTGAAACAGAGTCAAGGCATTCTTTATATCCCAACATTAAACACAAAGTTTGGAATTTTACAAGAAAATTATAAAATATTTCCAAAAACTGAAACTATAGAAAGATGTAGACAGATAGTGTCACTGAAGAGATACACTGCTTTTATTTGAGTTTTAAAAAATTTTATTCTGAGTCTCATAGGATTACTGGCGATCCAGACTGTGATCAGCTCTTCTTCTGATGAGAGGAGAGTCCGGATGTGGAAAATGGTGGCCCAATAAATGCTTGAAATTAGAGTTGACTACTAGTGTATCCCACTCGCATGGCAGAGCCTGGCAGAGGTACCCATGTCGTATTTGATAAGCCAAATACCAGTAACAATTATAGGCCTTATTCTCATGATTGATGGAATGTTTTTTGAGGCTCCTTATGATCCTGGAGCTGGCAGATGCCCTTGGGCTATCTAGCATGTGACAGGACATATTGACATGTTACTGGTCCCGCTCGATGATCAATGGGAGCAAATCGATATTCAATGGGAAATCAAGTGATCAAGTCTCATAGGATAAGTGGATTGGTTGGAAAGTATTATCCTGCAGGTATGAAACTTAGTCCTAGGCATAATATAAATTGTGAATATGATACACCAATAAAATTAGCAAGGATAGAGCTACTAATCAGAGGATAAAATTCTCAAAATTTTCTGAGTAATTTCATTGGGAATATATTGCTGATGTAACTAAAAGCTATTTTATTTGGTTAGTTTTCCTTTCCTTGAATTATAATGTAAAATAACAAATTTTATATAAAAATAATTTATAATAGTTTAAATCAGTAAAAGTTTCTCAACCTTTAGTTGACCGTGGCCCTGTTCTGATCTGTCCTTTCTGTGCTCCATTATCTATTACTGATTGCATACCTAGTTCTGTGTCATGGGTCTACATTTACTCAAATTTCACCTATGGTCCACTGGAAATATCGTGGGTCTGACAGTGTATCATATTGCCCCAACTGGATAAAACCAGTTTTGATATTAATATTTGAAGAAAATATAGGAAAAGCCCTCCCTCCCGTAAATTGAAGCTAAAGGCATCTTCAAAGAAGAAAACCACCACCAACAAAACAGCTAGAAGAAAAGATTAACATATGGGAATATATGAAGCTCAAAGCTTCTGCACCTCAAAAGAAACAGTGACCAAAATACAAAGAGAGTCCACAGAATGGGAAAAATACTCACCCAATTCCCATCTGATAAAGGGTTAATATCCAGGAGATGTCAGGCACTGGTAGAACTTTACAAGAAGAAAACAACCAACCTCATCAAAAAATGGGAAGAAGAAATGAACAGAAACTTCAGCAAGGAAGAAGTTTGAATGGCCAAAAGACATATGAAAAATGCTCATCATCATTAATCATTAGAGTGATAAGCTGCTCGTGTTGTATTTGATATGCCAAATACCAGTAACAATTATATTAGTTCATTCCCCCATGACCTAATTTAATGGTTTGAGGCTCTTTATGTTTCTGTAGCAAGCCGATGCCCTTGGCTCTACTGACATGAGACAGGATATATGGAGATATTACTGTTGCCCGCTCTAGCAAATAGATGATGAACAGGAAGATCGTGATCGTGATCTTGATGCAAATCAAAACAACAAGGAGATATCATTTTATACCGCAGAGACTGGCACATATCCAAAAGAGCAAGAACAACAAGTGCTGACGTGGATGCAGAGAAAAGGGAAGATTCATTCACTGTTGGTCGAAATGTCTACTGGTACAGCCTTTTTGGAAAGCAATATGGACATTCCTCTAAAGATTAGAAATTGAACTCCCATTTGACCCAGGTTTACCACTCCTGAGAATATACTCTGGGAAGCCAAAATAACGCAGTGGAAAAACCATCCCTACTTTTATATTAATCACTTGATCACTTGATAACTTGACATCCCGTTTTTCATCAATTTGCTTGAGCGGCCGCCAGTAATATTTCCAATGGCCCTATCATGTGCCAGTGTAGGCCAATGGCTTATGGCTGCCCTCATGAAAACAAAGAGCCACAAACCATTCGGCTCAGGGTCTTGAAGAAGAAGTTTGACCATCATGTAGGTGGGCGGCCTTGTGATCTTTTGACATCAAGTGGGATCCAGTCAGTAATGGCTCTTGACCAGCGATCGTATCCAAATCGCATTACATGTCCAGCCCATCTGATTTTAGATGCTTTGGCAAATGAAACAGTGTCCCTGACTCTGGAATAGCGATGGATGTCGGAGCTCGATTCCTTGTTTCACTTGAGTGAAACCTGATGTTCCAAGCATAGCTCTTTTGATTCCTCTTTGGGAGACACGAATAGCGTTCTTATTCTGCTCTCACAGGGGGCAGGTCTCTGGGGCATATGTTAATGCAGGCAGAACAGTGGAGTTGAAGAGATGTGCCCGAAGCCGGTGGTTCTTTGTCTTTTTTAGCTATTTCTTCTATGCTTTTAAAGGCATTCCATGCTGCTCTCTTCCTCCTGCGCAGCTCAGGTTTTAGGTTGTTCATCATGTTAACTTCTCGACCTAGGTACATATAACTGTTGCATTCAAAGATGTTTGTTCCATTGAGAGTGAATGGGGCCCTCTGGAACTAGTCCATTTCTCATGAACATAGTTTTGCTGAGATTCAGCTGTAGACCTATCTTTCCACATTCTCGTTCAAAGTCGGCCAACATTTGTGCCGCTTGGCTAATGTTTGGTGCTTTTTGGAACGATGTCATCAGCAAAGCTGAGGTGGTTTGGTTGCCGACCATCTATCTTCATTCCATTCCTTCCCATTCTAATTGTTGTATGATGTCCTTGAGGGTGGTGCTTAAGTGTTTTGGGTGAAATGTTATCACCTTGCTGAACCCCTCTTTTGACATTGATGATCAGTTCTTTGTAGAATGATGAGATCCTGGTGGTGAATCCATAACACAGCTCACAAAGGATCTTGATGTACTGGTGTACTGGGTTTGAACGCCCTGTTTGGCTAGGGCTTCGATGACCACTTCACTCTTCAAAGAATCAAAGGCTTTCTTTAAATCAATTAACGTGAGACAGAGTGGCATCCTGAATTCCCTACACAGTTCAATGACCTAGGTTACCGTGTGGATATGGTCGATTGTGCTGAATCCTTTTCAGAGGCCAGCTGGCTTGCATGATTGCCCTTGATCTAATGTTCTGCCAATCCTGTTCAATGACTCGAGTGAACAGCTTGTAGATGACAGACAACAGGCAGAGGGGTGCGATAATTGCCAATGTCATGGATGTCTCCCTTCTTGAACAGTAGAACTGCCCTTTGCTGGTTTTACAATGGGAGGGCACCTTGCATTCGGACAGGTAGCGGGTGAAGAGCCGAGCATTGTATTGATGAGTAATGAAGGCAGATTCTTCAGGTGTTCAGGTCTGATTTTGTCTGGGCCTGGTGCTGTTCCCTTCTTTAATGACGAAATGGCATGTTGGATTTCAGAAGGGAGAACGTTGGAAATGACATATCCATCCTGGCGGAATTTAATATGTGGGCAGGTGGACGTGGCTCTAAAAAGAGATCTGAGTAGAAGTCATAGAAAATCTTCTCCATTGCCTTTCTGGAAGATGTGAGAGATCCATCAGGCGTCAGAGGGCAGTCATTGGTCTTATAGTTGGCGAAGGACAGGCGGCGGTGCGAATGCTTTTCCTGGCTTCTGCTTCATCTTCCAGTATTTCTGCTCTTCTCTCTTTGAGGTCTTCTTTTATCGCTTCTCTGCGCCGTTTAGCAAGCTTGGACTTTAGCATTTGGTCTCCTGAGGCTTGCGCCTTGCCATGTTGGCGAATGAGCTCGAGAGTTTCTGAAGACAGGCATGCTTTTTGTGTCTTTCTCTCTCTCGGCATTCTTGACACAATCATGGAGGTGCTGAACCAGTCGGTTGTATTCTTCATTGATGTCGCCAATGATGATATCTTCCCATGTTGCCACAGTGGTGCCTAAGAGTTCCCAGTTGCTGGTCGTTCTTGGAGTTCTCTTCTTAAACTTTGCAGCCTTTTCTGTTAGTGAAGTAGAATTTTTCATGAAGGAGATGGGCGTCCTGATCCTGTTTGGAATTTTTGGACAACAGCAACATCAGTCAGGCAAAACGGTCTATTGAAGATGATGTGGTCAATTTCATTGTGGAACTGTCCTCCAGGGGATTCCCATGTCCAACGTTTCGATTCAGCCTTCTGAAACTGTGAGCTACCATGAATGATCTTGGTGGACATGATGAACTCAGATAGTCTCTCACCCTGTTTGTTCCATTCTAGGCCATGGGTCCCGATGTGGTAAATCACCGACTATGATCTTGTAGAAGGTGTGATATTTTTTATAGAACTCCTCCAGTTTCATGTAGAATTTCTCAGTTTCTTCTTCCTTGTATGTGGCTGTTGGTGCATAGACAATGAAGATAGAAACTGCTGGAAGTGGGCCACATCTCTTCAAGTGTTATCGTCCTATTCGGTTTGTTAGGCATTCAATTGAATCAATTTTGCTGCCATGTTCATGCTGACAAGGGAGACCGATGCTGACGCCTCTTCGCTTGCATGTTCCAAGGAACAGTTTTTCTCCGGTGTCAAGTACAGTGTTATGCGATTGACGCCTCCTCATCTCAGTCAGACCAAGGATATCTGGATCTTTTGTGCTTGCACCATGAGGTCCTCCGATATATGCTTCCATTGCCAGTGTACGTGCATTGAAAGTGCAGACTGTCATTTTAGTCCTTTTTTGTTTTGGCAGCTTAGCATTGCACTGACATTTTATCTGGCCCTCCTTCTTTATCCTTCCTAGTGCTGCCTTATTCAGGGCTCTTTCAGGGTCAGGAAGATAAATATTTTTTATTACTGGTTTTGGCATATTTAATACACACTTTTATATTCATAGCAGCATTATTCACAATAGCCAGAATCTGAAACAACCAGAGTGCCCGAAAATTGATGACTGGATAACTAAACTTTGGTACATCTACACAATGGAATACTATGCAGCTGTTAGGAAAAATGAAGTTATGACATTTGCCTATAAATGGATGGACATGGAGAGGATCATGGTGAGCGAAATTAGCCAGAAGGAGAGAGACAGATATAGAATGACTGCATTTATTTGCATAACATAATTATATATACATATATATTTACATTTATATTATGATACCAATATCCAAGGTCAGTCGAAATGTGAATCAGGAGGTCTTGTGAAAGGTCAAAACTACCACAATGTGTGGGAGCAGAGGTTAGTTAACACAGAAAAAGGAACAGTGGACCAATGATTGTCGAAAAGTCTATTACAATCCACAACATGTAAGAGAGGAAGAGAGAGAGAGAGAGAGAGAGAAAGAGAAAAGAGATGGAGAACCTGCCATGGAGGCAGGCTAGGGGAGGGTGAGGGTATGGGGGCATTGGTGGTGGGAGTTGGACACTGGTGGAGGGATGGGTGCTGGAACACTGTATGGCTTTAACCCCAAACATGAACAGTTTTGTGATTGTCAAAAATAAATAAAAATATTAAAAAAATAAAATAAAATCTCACCTTCGTAAATGCACACCATTCAAATAGATAATAGATATGGCTTGGGTTGGACACTGTAAGATATAAGGGGGTCATCAGCTGAGTAACTTTCTCCTCGACTTCACTCCTGTGCCTGCGAGACTTGAAAGCAGCACTCATCGTCCAGGTGGTCTGAGAGCAAACAGGACCTGAGGGACAGGAGCTACTGGGCTCTACGCTGTGAGAGGCGTGCATAGAACCTCTGGAAAAGGTTATAAATCAGCAACCAGGAGGTGAGACAGGTAACAGGAGTCAGGCTGTAGACCTCAGCCTTGAAAGCTGTGCTCTGAATTTATTACAGTGCATGACAAGACCTGGTCTTTACATACTGGAGGAAGGGTGAGGGGAGGGAAAGGCAAGTGATTTGTACATGGGTACAAAAGAAACCTCGACATTGAGAGGAACTTGAACCATGAACATAAACTCTAGAAGACGTCATTACCCCATGCACTGTTCAAGGACCTGTATTCTCAAGAGTTGGCCCACTTGCTCACTGAGACTAAAATGGTTCTTTTCTGCTGCCCATATTCTCTCCTTCCTATTTTCTTCTATTGCTCTTTTATCTTAAATTCCTAGAGTAAATATCATCCTTTTTCTATTTTATAGGTAAATAAATCTAGTCAAAGAAAATTAAAGTGACTTGCCTAACTCCTTTATATAAATCTGCCAGATGGTATAAAAATTTTTTACTGTCTAGCTTACATCCAAACACGGTTTATTAATTCATGTTTGAATATCTACTAACCAAATAATAGTAACAATGAAAAGCAAAATAATATAGTTTACTTGTTCTCTTTTAACTCTCTAGCAAATGTAATTCGGTGGTCAAAGCTCCTGCAGTTTTATTCTAATGTCACATTTTTGGCTATTAAATTTTGGTAAAAAACAGTTATTAATTCCCATTTTGCACGGCAAGCCTAGCAAGCTGCTCGTGTTGTATTTGATATGCCAAATGCCAGTAACAATTATATTAGATCATTCTCATGACCTAATATAATGGTTTGAGGCTCTTTATGTTCCTGTACCAAGCCGATGCCCTTGGCTCTACAGCATGTGACAGGACATATTGAGATATTACTGGTGCCCGCTCTAGCAAATAGATGATTAACGGGAAGATCGTGATCGTGATCGTGAATTCCCATTTTAATGGAAAAATTGAAAACCTAAATATTTAAGTATAATTGAAATTATGTGTTGACTTTTAGGGTCACACTGCAGCTTAAAAATATTTATTTAGAAGCCATCATTTGCATTTTTTTGCCTGTATTTAATGCTCAGTTCTGATGGCTTCTAAGTGTATGTGGCACAAGCCACAATGTGTAGGAGAAGGAAGAGAGAGAGGAGATAAAGAACCTGCCATTTAGGCAGGCCATGGGAGGGAGAGGGAATTGGGGACATGGGTGTTGGGAGATGGGAACTGGTGGAGGGCGGGTGCTGGAACACTATGTGACCAAAACCTCCAAACATGAACAATGTTGTGATTGTATATCTCACAGTGATATAATAAAATGTTTAAAAAAATCTATTTATTAATATTTCACTGTTACTTATGTCAGAGGAAAAATCCTGCTTTAAAGTTTCTTTTTCATGTGAATACTGAATTCATTTACAACTTCAAAACTGTGTCTTGCTGTGTGATTACTTCCATGCAAACTGTTTCACTAGTAATTTGAATATTTTAACATTCACTTGATCACTTGACATCCCCTTATTCATCTATTTGCTCAAGCAAGTGCCAGTAATATTTCCATTTGACCCTATCATGTGCCAGTATAGCACAATGGCATCTGGTTGCTTCAGGAATACAAAGAGCCTCAAACTGTTCATTCAGGGTGTTGATGAAGAAGTCTGACCATCTTGTAGGTGGGTGGCTACATGATCTTTTGACATCCCGAGGGATCCAGTCAGTAACATCTCTAGGCCAGTGGTCATCTTCAAATCACATAACAAGTCCAGCCCATCTGATTTTCGATGCCTTGGCAAACGAGACAGTGTCCCTGACTCTGGAACAGCGATGGAGGTCAGAGGTCATAGCTCCGATTCCTTCCTTTCACTTGAGCTATATTCCAAGCATAGCTCTTTCGATTCCTCTTTGGGAGACACGAATAGCATTCTCATCCTGCTTTCGTAGGGCCCAGGTCTCTGAGGCATATGTTAATGCAGGTAGAACAGTGGATTTGAAGAGATGTGCCCGGAGCCGGAGGTTCTTTGATTTTTTTTTTTGCTACTTCTTCGATGCTTTTGAAAGCATTCCATGCTGCTCTCTTCCTCCTGCTCAGCTCCGGTTTTAGGTCATTCATCATGTTGAGTTCTCGACCTAGGTACACATAATTGCTGCATTCAGAAATGCTTTTTCCTAACTGCTGCATAGTATTCCATTGTGTAGATGTACAAAAGCTTCTTTATCCAGTCATCGATTTTTGGGCACTCTGTTTGCTTCCAGATTCTGGCTTTTGTGAATAATGCTGCTATGAACATAAAAGTAGGAATGGTGTTTCCACTGCGTATTTTTGGTTTCCCAGAGTAGATTCCCAGGGAGTGGTATGGCTGGGTCAAATGGGAGTTCAATTTCTAGTCTTTGAAGGAAAGTCCATATTGTTTTCCAGAAAGGCTGTACCAGCCGGTATATCTCACGGTGGTATAATAAAAATACTTAAAAAAAAAAAAAAGAAATGTTTTTTCCATTGAGAGTGAATGGGGGTCTCTGGAACTATTTCATTTTTTCATAAACATAGTTTTGCAGAGATTCAGCTGTAGACCTATCTTTCCACATTCTCGGTCAAAGTCAGCCAGCATTTGTGCTGCTTGGCTAATGTTTGGTGTTATTAGAACAATGTCATCAGCGAAGCGGAGGTGGTGTAGTTGCCGAACTTTACTCCCAATCCTTCCCATTCTAATTGTCACATGATGTTCTCAAGGGTTGCGCCAAGAGTTTTGGTGAAATGGTATCACCCCTGCCGAACCCCCTCTCTTTGACACTGATGATCACTTCTTTGTAGAATGGTCAGATCCTGGTGGTGAATCCGTAATACAGCCTCACAAAGGATCTTGATGTATTGGGTTTGAACGCCCTGTTTGGCTAGGGGCTTCGATGACCGCTTCCGTCTCCACAGAGTCAAAGGCTATTAATTTGAATTATTTCACTAGTAATTTGAATATTTTAAACATTACTTAAATGATATAGCAATCAAATTATACATATGTGATTACTATAATTAGTATTATTTTGTTGTTGTTTGGAGGGTGTCTTCAAGCAGGACTCACATCCAAAGGTCCATACCCCTTGCATTTAGATATATAATCTCCTGGACAGATCAGAATCTGTCCAGGAGATTCAGCGTGAGGGCACAAGAATGCAGGTTGTTCTTGTATGCAGCAAAAGAGATTCCTATGTTATAAAGACTTTGCAGCAAAAGAGATTCCAATGTTTAAAGGTAGCTGCTAATCTTTTTAATTTCCAATAGTATATTTCCTATTTTATAACTCAGTCCATAGATTTGAAAACATGTATTACATGTTGACTACACATAGGAATTAAAATCTAAGGATTTATTGGAAAAAAAAATCTTCCCGCCAAGTACTTTTAAGTTTTTGAGTATCGCATGTTGCTTAGTGAAATAACAAGGAAGAGAGTATATAGGGTTATATTGCCTTGGCAGTTTTAGGTTATGAAGCACCATATTATTAGCTACAGTCACCATCCTATGCAATGTATCATCTTGTATACTTTCTAACTGGAGGTTTGTCTTCTTTCATACTCTACCTGTTTTGCTCTACCCTAACCCTCATGTCTGGAAACCAACAATCTGTTCTTTGAATCTATCCAAATAGTTTGCCTACTAATTAAAAAAACTTAATAGAATAGAATTTTTCTTTTTTTCTTTTTTGGGCCATACCTTACGGTTCTCAGTCTTGTTTCTGACTCTCCTCAGAGATCACTCCTAAAGCTGCTTGGGGGAAATCTGTCACTGGGTACTAGGGATCAAACTCTGAATGCAAGGTAAGCTTCTTACCCACCATATTAACTTTCCTGTCCTCAGTTGAGTCCATTGTCTTGGTTCAAACCAGATGATGTTCAGAAGTTACTGTTGACTTTGCACTCGGGAATTACCCGGCAGTGCCAGAGGACCATATGGGATGCCGGGATTGATTCCGGTTGGCTGCATACAAGCCAAATGCCCTTCCTGCTGTACTATTGCTCAGGTCCCTGATTCTATTTTGTTTTTTTTTTGTTTTTTTTTAAATTTTTTATTATACCACCGTGAGACATACAATTACAGAGGTGTTCACAAATGGTTCTTGGTAATACAGTATTCCAGCACCCATTTGCTTGAGCAAATTGAACAATAGGTAGACAAGTGACAAGTGACACAAGTGTTTAAGAAAGTGTTCACAAAGCAAGCTAGCTACAATTCTTCTACTGTTAGTTTTTCCTGTATAAGTCTTCATCTAATAAAAAGTATCAGAATTTGTTCATTCTGTTTCTTCACTTTCTTGCTCTAACTGTAAATAATGTTAACTACCTAACCTAATCTTTCCTACTTCTATGTATGCAGACACAAAACAAGTTTTTTTTCAAATATACATGTTATTATCAGAGGCAAGCTAGATGGGCATTATTATAAAATAACACAACGGGATCTAGGAGTTCAAGAAAGGGGGAGAGTCTCATGTAATGAGTAAATGATTACTCATATAACATAAACAAGATGCTGTGTCATTAGCTCTTTCCTTTGCCCTTAAATTTTCTCCAAATTGTGTTTGTATAATAAAAGGCGAATAGAGAAACCTACCCACGCCAGACTCAGCTAATTTTCAACCCCAGAAGAGATCCAGACCCATCCACTTCAGACCCACAGCTGTGCTGCTTGGCCGGCCCCATGTGGAAGCAACTCCATGGAGCTGACCTCCCAGTAAGGGACTCAGCCATTCCCTGGCCGAGTCCAACATTGCTCCACGGGTTTGCCCTCACGAGTGGGGTAGAGACCATGCTGGCCGACTCAGAGTGGAGTTTTGGGCCCTGCCGCTTTCCTCCGTCTCCATGCCAGTTGCCCCGAAGAGAGAGAGACCCACCCACGCCAGACCCACATGTCCCTTGGTGCAGGGCAGATATTTTTATAGGATACTGAATACTGAATTTTGCATAAGGTTCTTCCCAATTTCATTCAAATTTATAAATAGTAAACAGTTATAGACATGTTTTTAAGTGATACCAGTTAAGCCTGGCAAGAAGCCAGAGCAAACCACACATCATGCAGTTAGTCATTCTCAACATCCAGACTCCATAGTTCCTCAGAACTCCATCCAAGAGGAAACCTGGTCTTCCCCCTTTAAGTTTCATCAGTAAATGCTCAGGTTGAGAGCCTTCTACTGAGACTATACCACCTACACAGTAAAGCCTAGCAAGCTACCGTGTTTTATTTACTTTTTATGCCAAAGACTAGTAACTATTATGGACCTCAGTTCCATAACCTGAAGAATGGTTTTTGGCTCCTCCTGTCCCTGTATCAAGTAGATGCCCTTGGGTTGCACTTGCTTGTGACAGGACAAATGGAGATGTTACTAGTGCCCACTCGAACAAATTGATGAACAATGGGAAGACAGTGATACAGTGACAGTGATAATAAAAGGCAGAATGATAAGAGAAGAATAAACTTAATAACACTTATACCTTTGTTTTATTGAGAATAATCAAAGAAAAATCTAAAGCCTTCAAAATATCCCTAGTCATTAGCTTAAATACCACTTGCAGTAAAAGACTGAAGATGTGAGAAAAGGAGGACAAGTTATTACAGTTGCAAGAGTATGGGGACAGGCATAGTAAAACTTTTTTTCCTTTATTACAATGATCAGTCTCTATTGATAAGAGTTTGTAGTAGTTTTCCCATAATCTTTTTCCTATTGTCACCTTTGTTTGTTTGGGGTCACACTGGAATGTGGTCAGGCCTTATTTCTGGTTCTGGTCTTACAGACCACTCGGTGGACTTCGGATGACCATAACTGGACACTTGGATGATACCCAGGTCAGCCACAGGCAAGGCAAATGCCCTACTGACTTGTACTATCATCATGGCCACTTGGTACTGAACTTAATCTTCTCATATCTCACAAGTGAAGAGTTTCCTTGTAAATTAAAAAAATATTTTCATGCATATGTTGCTTATAAAATAAAATAAACCAAAAATAATCCCTTAAACGTGAGACAGAGTGGCATCTTGTACTCCCTACAAACCTCAATGAGCTTGGTTACTGTGTGGATATGGTCGATTGTGCTGAATCCTTTCCGAAACCTGCTTGCTCGCATGGTTGACCTTCATCTAGTGTTCTGCTAATCCTGTTCAGGATGACTCGTGTAAACAGCTTGTAGATGACAGACAACAGGCAGATGGGGTGATAGTTGCCGATGTCATGAATGTCTCCCTTCTTGAACAGTAGAACTGTCCTGCTGGTTTTCCATTGGGAGGGCACCTTGCATTCGGACAGGTAGCGGTGAAGAGCTGAGCTAGTGTATTGATGAGTACCGACAGCAGACTCTTCAGATGTTCGGGTCTGACTTTGTCTGGGCCTGGTGCTGTTCCCTTCTTTACCGATGAGATGGCATGTCGGATTTCAGAAGGGAGAACGTTGGGAATGACATATCCATCCTGTGGAATTTGGTATGTGGGCAGGTGGATGTGGATATCAAAGAGATTTGAGTAGAAGTCCTGGATAATCTTCTCAATTGCCTTTCTGGAAGATGTGATAGATCCATCAGGCGCCGGAGGGCAGTCATCTTGGTCTTATAGTTGGCGGAAGGACAGGCCGGCAGTGCAAATACTTTTCCGGGTTCTGCTGCATCTTCCAGTATTTCTGCTCTTCTGTCTTGAGGTCTGCTTTTATCGCTTCTCTGCACTGTTTAGCAAGCTTGGACGTTAGCATTTGGTCTCCTGAGGCTCGCGCCTTGCCACGCTGGCGAATGAGCTCAAGAGTTTCTGAAGACAAGCATCCTTTTGTGTCTTTCTCTCTCTCGGCATTCTTCGCACAATCATGGAGGTGCTGAACCAGTCGGTCATATTCTTCATCGATGTCATCAATGATGGTATCTTCCCATGTTGCCGCAATGGTGCCAAAGAGTTCCCAGTTGGTGGTCGCTCTGGGAGTTCTCTTCTTAAACTTTGCAGCCTTTTCTCCCGTTCAAGGGAAGTAGAATTTTGCACCGAAGGAGACGGTGGTCCGATCCTGTCTGGAATTTGGGAAGGACAGCAACATCAGTCAGACAAAACCGTCGATTGAAGATGATGTGGTCAATTTCATTGTGGAACTGTCCGCCAGGAGATTCCCATGTCCAACGTTTCGCTTCAGCCTTCTGAAACTGTTAGTTCCCATGAATAGTCTTGGTGGACATGATGAACTCAGATAGTCTCTCACCCTGTTCGTTCCATTCTAGTCCATGGGTCCCGATGTGGAGTTCTTCAGCCGATCTTCTCGGTCCTATCTTGGCATTAATCACGTTCATTGATTTACAGAAAGCCTTTGATTCTGTGGAGACTGAAGTAGTCATCGAAGCCCTAGTCAAACAGGGTGTTCAAACCCAATACATCAAGATCCTTCGTGAGCTGTATTACGGATTCACCACCAGGATCTCACCATTCTACAAAGAAGTGATTATTGATGTCAAAAAAAGGGGTTCGACAGGGTGATACCATCTCACCAAAACTCTTCAGTGCCACCCTCGAGAACATCATGAGACAATTAGAATGGGAAGGAATGGGAGTGAAGATAGATGGTCGGCAACTACACCACCTCCGCTCGCTGATGACATTGTTCTAATAACACCAAACATTAGCCAAGCGGCACAAATGCTGGCTGACTTTGACTGAGAATGTAGAAAGGTAGGTCTACAGCTGAATCTGAAGAAAACTATGTTCATGAGAAATGAACTAGTTCCTGAGGCCCCATTCACTCTCAGTGGAACAAACATCTCTGAATGCAGCAGTTATGTGTACCTAGGTCGAGAAGTCAACATGATGAACGACCTAAAACCTGAGCTGCGCAGGAGGAAGAGAGCGGCATGGAATGCCTTCAAAGGCATTGAAGAAATAGCTAAAAGGACAAAGAAACTCCGGCTCCGGGCACATCTCTTTGACTCCACCGTTCTCCCTGTATTAACATTACGCCTCAGAGACCTGGGCCCTACGAAAGCAGGATGAGAATGCTATTCGGTCTCCCAGAGAGGCATCGAAAGAGCTATGCTTGGAATATCACGTCTCACTCAAGTGAGAGAAGGAATCCGGAGTTCTGACCTCCGTCGTTATTCCAGAATCGGGACGCTGTCTCGTTTGCCAAGGCATCGAAAATCAGATGGGCTGGACATGTAATGCGATTTGGAGACAAACCGTTGGACTAGAGCCATTACTGACTGGATCCCACGGGATGTCAAAATATCACGTGGCCGCCCACCTACAAGATGGTCAGACTTCCTTGTTAAGACCCTGAAGGAACGGTTTGAGGCTCTTCATATTTCTGAATTAACCAGATGCCATTGGGCTACATTGGCACGTGATAGGGTCCAATGGAAATGTTACTGGCGCCCGCTCGAGCAAATCGATGAATAACGGGATTCAAGTGATCAAGTGAAATCCTTAAACAGGAGACATTTTGGTAGTAGCTCTTCATCTTCAAAGAGGGGAGTGTTGGGGAGATTGAAGTAGACCCTAAGACAATGTGGAGCCAAGTAGATGTGTGGTGTTGAAATATTATATTCACACAGTCCTATCATTAACAGTATTGTAAATCATGGAACTTCAGATATAAAAGCCTGTTTTAAAAAAATGCAATGTCTCACTAATCCTGAAAACGCTACTGTCTCTTAACTAAATCTAGTGCCTGTGTCTCCCTATCATAGTTACCAGTTTAATTTAAATTGTGCATTTTCTTTTTGCCACATTTATGCAAGTATCTTGCACACTAGTTTATTCCTAGTACATATAATTATACAACATGACCAAATTCCAGTAACAATTATATTAGGTCATTCCCATGACCTAATATAATGGTTTTAGGCTCTTTATGTTCCTGTAGCAAGCTGATGCCCATGGCTCTACTGGCATTAGACAGGACATATAGAGATATTACTGGTGCCCGCTCTAGCAAATAGATGATCAACGGGAAGATAGTGATCGTGATCGTGATATAATTATATCAGTCATATAGTATGTATTCATTGTAGAATATATATTTGCATGTATGTGCTGAATAATAATTATAAAGCACATAAAATTAACAGAGCTATTTAACACTAACTTTTAAAGTGAATATTACCAAAGCTTCGCAAATTTTCTTTCTCACCTTATCGTGTAAACATGACAAATATTTGTGAGCACATGTGTTGCAAGAAAAGTTAAGCCAAGACCAAAGCATTTAGCCATGGTCCAGTAGTCTGAATTCTTCACTTTGCCATAGTCAAAAGAATGAGTAAGGGGAATAAAATATAGTAAAGAATTAACCAAGAAGATGCTTATACTCAGTGATGAGAAAAGGGACATGAACTATAAGGAATAACGTTTCTAGGTTAGAAAAGCAGATTTATAAGAGTGTGCATTGTAGACTCAAAAGTGTGGGCATGCCATAGAAAGGTAGTATTGTAAGCAAAGCAAAATGCACAAGTGTATTGTAAATAATACACAAGCATGGTGTTGTAAATGAAACAAGTACTTTACTAAGTAAGTATGTGTTTAGCTAATCAGATGGGCAGACTCCAGCAATAGAGCAAAATCACCAATGCATCTTGTAATTAACCTTTATTTTCATTACTCACTATTAAGCCAACTTTTCAAGATTTTTCAAATATAAGTATTTCATTTTATTTTCTTTTGATTGCATATTTGTGAAACAATATTCAAATGAAAGTTCAGATTTGGTTGGTAAGTATATTCGTATTATTTCTGTTTGTTTGGAGACACACATTGTATTGTCTAAAGTCCATTCCCAGCTCTGAGAACCATCTAGTACTGGTGTTAGAACCTTGGTTATCCACATGCAAAGTATGAGTTCAGCCTGTTGAGGTATCTCTTTGAACCTGCCATTTAAATTTATTAATTTATATCTTGTGAGATACTTTTCCATCAGTAGAAATAATCATAAATATAGTTTATGTGACACATATATTCTTGTATTAAACTTCACTTTATTTTCACATTAAGTATTACCACAGGTGAATAAAGACATTTAAACTTGTCATGGCATACAAACTCACTAAAGTCTCCATTCAATGATATAGCTTTTATTTTATAAGTCCAACATATTTAGTAAAACATATTTAATAAGTTTTAAGTTTTACTAAGTTTTAATTAAATAAAGCATTACTAAGTTCTAAACCACTAAGTTCAAAACCACTCCAGCATCATAAAATAGTCAGACAGTACATTTCACATATGCTTATGAACAGTTAATTTGTAGCGTTCTTCTATGATATGCAAATTATCCAATGACATTAGAGTGTCTAATGTAAATTACAGTTGTGCCACAACAATATTGTTCTTTATATATTGACTCATTATTGTTAAGTAAATGATTATCATTTATAAGATAATTATTAAATTGTCAAAGTATGGGTAATAATAGTTGTGGCAGAGGTCTGTGAAACTGACTTATTAAGACGAAAAAGAAAACCAAAGTCTAGTACTGGAGATTATCTTAGGCTAAGAATCACTTATCTGCTCTGAATGCAAGTTGTTTTGAAGGAAAAAGTTGGTCTAGTTGATCTCTATGGCTCCTAGCTCTAGCATCCTATAATTTCACGATTCACTAGAGACTACCATAACTCAGTGCTTACAGTAAGATATGGCACATGCTCCTGGCTGCACTGTCCAGTTTTTTTAATCCTATCCAGCAATGCTCCTATAGATGGAAAGTCAAAATGATAAAGTGGTTTAATTCAGCATGCAAATTAGCATACCTCAGAGTCAAAAAGAAATCATGCTTTAGGCAGGTAGAGAAAATTGGAAAAGATGATTCACAACTCTCGATGTGATGTTTTAGAGTAAATAACTTTCTCTATATTAGATATATCATCCCTACTAATATATTACAAAAAATAAAGAAAATAGGGAGGTTAAGAATATTTCTTAAAATGTAAATGCCCATTACATAAACAAGTGCATTGTTACACTCTCATTATGATATTATTATTTACTGTACAGGTTTATAAGAGACTAAATATAGCAGTTTTGGTCCCAGTTTTCACATTTACATTTGCAATTAATTAATATTTGTCACTTTTATCTGAAGGTTTAGTTTCTTTATATTGGAAAGAAATGCTAAGTTGATGAGGGTGATGTTTTCTGTTATTCCATTCTAACAACACACCAAGTATCCATTACTCAAATACAATGGGCTCCTTAATAATTAGTCTAGAACAAATACTTGCTCTGAGTTGAGCTTATTAGAATGGCATTCAAAAGTTTTAAAATTCTGAATACACTAAAATCTTACAAAACAAACCTCCATAACCTTCACTATATTAGCTTTTATTTTTAAATTTTTTTAATTTGCTTCTAAACATGCATACTTGAATTTCTCACTATTTTGTTGCATTATATATATATATATATATATTATATCCATAATATATATATATACTTTTATCCATGTCTCTTCCATATTAACACATAAAAACATGAAATTGACTAGATAAGACTCTTGCTTTTGACTTGTTGATTTACAGCATGTCCCAAAATGTGCTGGGTAACATTGTAAACTCTCCCATTCTATAACGGGAATATTTGTGGGATGCTATCATTCCTTTAAATCTACAGTACCACCATCCTTGTAGATCTTCATGTATGTGGCCAGAGGAACAGCTCTGTTTTCTCAAAGGTCCAGAGAACATACAATAGCTCTTTTTCCTTTTTTTATTTTGTAGAAGTCACTTTGATAATTTACCAAAAATGACAGTTCTCTCTAAAAGAAGGGATAGACTGTTTTCATGGTACTGATGCAGGTGGGCTTCACCGGTGACTTAAGGAGCCCGGAAGGGGAGAGAGATGGTCACTTTCTCCCCCAGCCGCTCTGCCACCTGGAACC
>JAJIBD010035332.1:0-11601 GCA_021461705.1 Cryptotis parvus
TTCAAAACTTGTGTCTTGCTGTGTGATTACTTCCCCATGCAAACTGCTTTCACTAGTAATTTGAATATTTTGCTTCACTTGATCACTTGACATCCCCCTTATTCATCTATTGCTCAAAAGCAAGTTGCCAGTAATATTATTTTCCATTGGAAGCCTATCAGTGACAGTATAGACAATGGCATCTCTGGTTGCTTCAGGAATACAAGAGCCTCAAACTGTTCATTCAGGGTGTTGGATGAAGAAGTCTGACCATCTGTAGGTGGGTGGCTACATGATCTTTTTGACATCCCGAGGGATCCAGTCAGTAACATCTCTCTAGGCTAGTGGTCATCTTCAAATCACACATAAGTCAGGCCATCCGATTTTCGCTGATGCCTTGGCAAGCGTGACAGTGTCCCTGACTCTGGAACAGCGATGGAGGTCAGAGTCATAGCTCAGATTCCTTCTTTCACTTGAGCTATATTCCAAGCATGGCTCTTTCGATTCCTCTTTGGGAGACACGAATAGCATTCTCATCCTGCTTTGCGTAGGGCCCAGGTCTCTGAAGGCATATGTTAATGCAGGTAGAACAGTGGATTTGAAGAGATGTGCCCGGAGCGGGAGGTTCTTGATTTTTTTTTTTTTTGCTACTTCGATGCTTTTTGAAAGCATTCCATGCTGCTCTCTTCCTCCTCCTCAGCTCGGTTTTAGGTCATTCATCATGTTGAGTTCTCGACCTAGGTACACATAATTGCTGCATTCAGAAATGCTTTTCCTAACTGCTGCATAGTATTCCATTGTGTAGATGTACAAAGCTTCTTTATCAGTCATCGATTTTGGGCACTCTGTTTGCTTCCAGATTCTGGCTTTGTGAATAATGCTGCTATGAACATAAAAGTAGGAATGGTGTTTCCACTGCGTATTTTGGTTTCAGAGTAGATTCCCAGGAGTAGTATGGCTGGGTCAAATGGGAGTCCAATTTCTAGTCTTTGAAGGGAAAGTCCATATTGTTTTCCAGAAAGGCTGTACCAGCCGGTATATCTCACGGTGGTATAATAAAATACTTAAAAAAAAAAAAGAAATGTTTTTTCCATTCGAGAGTGAATGGGGTCTCTGGAACTATTTCATTTTCATAAACATTTTGCTGAGATTCAGCTGTAGACCTATCTTTCCACATTCTCGGTCAAAGTCAGCCAGCATTTGTGCTGCTTGGCTAATGTTTGGTGTTATTAGAACAATGTCATCAGCGAGCGGGAGGTAGTAGCAGTTCGAACTTTACCCTCCCAATCCTTCCCATTCTAATTGTCACATGATGTTCTCAAGGGTTCGTCAAGAGTTTTGGTGAAATGGTATCACCCCCGAACCCCTCTTTTGACACTGATGATCACTTCTTTGTAGAATGGTCAGATCCTGGTGGTGAATCCGTAATACAGCTCACAAAGGATCTTGATGTATTGGGTTTGAGCGCCCTGTTTGGCTAGGGCTTGATGACCGCTTCCGTCTCCACAGAGTCAAAGGCTATTAATTTGAATTATTTCACTAGTAATTTGAATATTTTAAACATTACTTAAATGATATAGCAATCAAATTATACATATGTGATTACTATAATTAGTATTATTTTGTTGTTGTTTGGAGGGTGTCTTCAAGCAGGACTCACATCAAAAGGTCCATACCCCTTGCATTTAGATATATAATCTCCTGGACAGATCAGAATCTGTCCAGGAGATCCAACGTGAGGGCACAAGAATGCAGGTTGTTCTTGTATGCAGCAAAAAGAGATTCCTATGTTATAAAGACTTTGCAGCAAAAAGAGATTCCAATGTTTAAAGGTAGCTACTAATCTTTTTAATTTCCAATAGTATATTTCCTATTTTATAACTCAGTCCATAGATTTGAAAACATGTATTCATGTTGACTACACATAGGAATTAAAATCTAAGGATTTATTGGAAAAAAATCTTCCCGTCAAGTACTTTTAAGTTTTTGAGTATCGCATGTTGTGCGAAATAACAAGGAAGAGATATAGGGTTATATTGCCTTGGCAGTTTTAGGTTATGAAGCACCATATTATTAGCTACAGTCACCATCCAATGCAATGTATCATCTTGTATACTTTCTAACTGGAGGTTTGTCTTCTTTCATACTCTACCTGTTTTGCTCTACCCTAACCCTCATGTCTGGAAACCAACAATCTGTTCTTTGAATCTATCCAAATAGTTTGCCTACTAATTAAAAAAAACTTAATAGAATAGAATTTTTCTTTTTTCTTTTTTGGGCCATACCTTGCGGTTCTCAGTCTTGTTTCTGCCTCTCCTCAGAGATCACTCCTAAAGCTGCTTGGGGGGAAATCTGTCACTGGGTACTAGGGATCAAACTGTGAGATGCAAGGTAAGCTTCTTACCCACCATATTCACTTTCCTGTCCTCAGTTGAGTCCATTGTCTTGGTTCAAACCAGATGATGTTCAGAAGTTACTGTTGACTTTGCACTCAGGAATTACGGCGAGTGCCAGAGGACCATATGGGATGCCGGGATTGATTCGGTTGGCTGCATACAAGCCAAATGCCCTTCCTGCTGTACTATTGCTCAGGTCCCTGATTCTATTTTGTTTTTTTTGTTTTTTGAATTTTTTTTTATACCACCCGAGACATACAATTACAGAGGTGTTCACAAATGGTTCTTATGGTAATACAGTATTCCAGCTCCTATTTGGCTTGAGCAAATTGAACAATAGGTAGACAAGTGACAAGTGACACAAGTGTTTAAGAAAGTGTTCACAAAGCAAGCTAGCTACAATTCTTCTACTGTTAGTTTTTCTGTATAAGTCTTCATCTAATAAAAAGTATCAGAATTTGTTCATTCTGTTTCTTCACTTTCTTGCTCTAACTGTAAATAATGTTAACTACCTAACCTAATCTTTCCTACTCCTATGTATGCAGACACAAAACAAGTTTTTTTCAAATATGCATGTTATTATCAGAGGCAAGCTAGATGGGCATTATTATAAAATAACACAGGGATCTAGGAGTTCAAAGAAAGGGGAGAGTCTCATGTAATGAGGTAAATGATTACTCATATAACATAAACAAGATGCTTTGTCATTAGCTCTTTCCTTTGCCCTTAAATTTTCTCCAAATTGTGTTTGTATAATAAAAGGCGAATGAGAGAACCTACCCACGCCAGACTCAGCTAATTTTCAACCCCAGAAGAGATCCAGACCCATCCACTTCAGACCCACAGCTGTGCTGTTGGCCGGCCCCATGTGGAAGCAACCCATGGAGCTGACCTCCCAGTAAGGGACTCAGCCATTCCCTGGCCGAGTCCAACATTGCTCCACGGGTTTGCCCTCCACGAGTGGGGTAGAGACCATGCTGGCCGACTCAGAGTGGAGTTTTGGGCCCTGCCGTTTCCTCCGTCTCCATGCCAGTTGCCCGGAAGAGAGAGACCCACCCACGCCAGACCCACATGTCCCTTGGTGCAGGGCAGATATTTTTATAGGATACTGAATACTGAATTTTGCATAAGGTTCTTCCCAATTTCATTCAAATTTATAAATAGTAAACAGTTATAGACATGTTTTAAGTGATACCAGTTAAGCCTGGCAAGAAGCCAGAGCAAACCACACATCATGCAGTTAGTCATTCTCAACATCCAGACTCCATAGTTCCTCAGAACTCCATCCAAGAGGAAACCTGGTCTTCCCCTTTAAGTTTCATCAGTAAATGCTCAGGTTGAGAGCCTTCTACTGAGACTATACCACCTACACAGTAAAGCCTAGCAAGCTACCGTGTTTTATTTACTTTTTATGCCAAAGACTAGTAACTATTATGGACCTCAGTTCCATACCTGAAGAATGGTTTTGGGCTCCTCCTGTCCCTGTATCAAGTAGATGCCCTTGGGTTGCACTTGCTTGTGACAGGACAAATGGAGATGTTACTAGTGCCCACTCGAACAAATTGATGAACAATGGGAAGACAGTGATACAGTGACAGTGATAATAAAAGGCAGAATGATAAGAGAAGAATAAACTTAATAACACTTATACCTTTGTTTTATTGAGAATAATCAAAGAAAAAATCTAAAGCCTTCAAAATATCCCTAGTCATTAGCTTAAATACCACTTGCAGTAAAAGACTGAAGATGTGAGAAAAGGAGGACGAGTTATTACAGTTGCAAGAGTATGGGGACAGGCATAGTAAAACTTTTTTTCCTTTATTACAATGATCAGTCTCTATTGATAAGAGTTTGTAGTAGTTTTCCCATAATCTTTTTCCCTATTGTCACCTTTGTTTGTTTGGGGTCACACTGGAATGTGGTCAGGCCTTATTTCTGGTTCTGGTCTTACAGACCACTCGGTGGACTCGGATGACCATAACGGACACTTGGATGATACCCAGGTCAGCCACAGGCAAGGCAAATGCCCTACTGACTTGTACTATCATCATGGCCACTTGGTACTGAACTTAATCTTCTCATATCTCACAAGTGAAGAGTTTCCTTGTAAATTAAAAAAAATATTTTCATGCATATGTTGCTTATAAAATAAAATAAACCAAAAATAATCCTTAAACGTGAGACAGAGTGGCATCTTGTACTCCCTACAAACCTCAATGAGCTTGGTTACTGTGTGGATATGGTCGATTGTGCTGAATCCTTTCCGAAACCTGCTTGCTCGCATGGTTGACCTTCATCTAGTGTTCTGCTAATCCTGTTCAGGATGACTCGTGTAAACAGCTTGTAGATGACAGACAACAGGCAGATGGGGTGATAGTTGCCGATGTCATGAATGTCTCCCTTCTTGAACAGTAGAACTGTCCTGCTGGTTTTCCATTGGGAGGGCACCTTGCATTCGGACAGGTAGCGTGTGAAGAGCTGAGCTAGTGTATTGATGAGTACCGACAGCAGACTCTTCAGATGTTCGGGTCTGACTTTGTCTGGGCCTGGTGCTGTTCCCTTCTTTACCGATGAGATGGCATGTCGGATTTCAGAAGGGAGAACGTTGGGAATGACATATCCATCCTGTGGAATTTGGTATGTGGGCAGGTGGATGTGGATATCAAAGAGATTTGAGTAGAAGTCCTGGATAATCTTCTCAATTGCCTTTCTGGAAGATGTGATAGATCCATCAGGGCGTCGGAGGGCAGTCATCTTGGTCTTATAGTTGGCGAAGGACAGGCCCGGCAGTGCAAATACTTTTCCGGGTTCTGCTGCATCTTCCAGTATTTCTGCTCTTCTGTCTTGAGGTCTGCTTTTATCGCTTCTCTGCACTGTTTAGCTTAAGCTTGGACGTTAGCATTTGGTCTCCTGAGGCTCGCGCCTTGCCACGTTGGCGAATGAGCTCAAGAGTTTCTGAAGACAAGCATCCTTTTGTGTCTTTCTCTCTCTCGGCATTCTTCGCACAATCATGGAGGTGCTGAACCAGTCGGTCCATATTCTTCATCGATGTCATCAATGATGGTATCTTCCCATGTTGCCGCAATGGTGCCAAAGAGTTCCCAGTTGGTGGTCGTTCTGGGAGTTCTCTTCTTAAACTTTGCAGCCTTTTTCTCCCGTTGCGGGAAGTAGAATTTTGCACGAAGGAGGCGGTGGTCCGATCCTGTCTGGAATTTGGGAAGGACAGCAACATCAGTCAGACAAAACCGTCGATTGAAGATGATGTGGTCAATTTCATTGTGGAACTGTCTGCCAGGAGATTCCCATGTCCAACGTTTCGCTTCAGCCTTCTGAAACTGTTAGTTCCCATGAATAGTCTTGGTGGACATGATGAACTCAGATAGTCTCTCACCCTGTTCGTTCCATTCTAGTCCATGGGTCCCGATGTGGAGTTCTTCAGCCGATCTTCTCGGTCCTATCTTGGCATTAATCACGTTCATTGATTTGAAAGCCTTTGATTCTGTGGAGACTGAAGTAGTCATCGAAGCCCTAGTCAAACAGGGTGTTCAAACCCAATACATCAAGATCCTTCGTGAGCTGTATTACGGATTCACCACCAGGATCTCACCATTCTACAAAGAAGTGATTATTGATGTCAAAAAGAGGGGTTCGACAGGGTGATACCATCTCACCAAAACTCTTCAGTGCCACCCTCGAGAACATCATGAGACAATTAGAATGGGAAGGAATGGGAGTGAAGATAGATGGTCGGCAACTACACCACCTCCGCTCCGCTGATGACATTGTTCTAATAACACCAAACATTAGCCAAGCGGCACAAATGCTGGCTGACTTTGACTGAGAATGTAGAAAGGTAGGTCTACAGCTGAATCTGAAGAAAACTATGTTCATGAGAAATGAACTAGTTCCTGAGGCCCCATTCACTCTCAGTGGAACAAACATCTCTGAATGCAGCAGTTATGTGTACCTAGGTCGAGAAGTCAACATGATGAACGACCCTAAAACCTGAGCTGCGCCAGGAGGAAGAGAGCGGCATGGAATGCCTTCAAAGGCATCGAAGAAATAGCTAAAAGGACAAAGAAACTCCGGCTCCGGGCACATCTCTTTGACTCCACCGTTCTCCCTGTATTAACATACGCCTCAGAGACCTGGGCCCTACGAAAGCAGGATGAGAATGCTATTCGGGTCTCCCAGAGAGGCATCGAAAGAGCTATGCTTGAATATCACGCCTCACTCAAGTGAGAGAAGGAATCCGGAGTTCTGACCTCCCCGTTATTCCAGAATCCGGGACGCTGTCTCGTTTGCCAAGGCATCGAAAATCAGATGGGCTGGACATGTAATGCGATTTGGAGACAACCGTTGGACTAGAGCCATTACTGACTGGATCCCACGGGATGTCAAAATATCACGTGGCCGCCCACCTACAAGATGGTCAGACTTCCTTGTTAAGACCCTGAAGGAACGGTTTGAGGCTCTTCATATTTCTGAATTAACCAGATGCCATTGGGCTACATTGGCACGTGATAGGGTCCAATGGAAATGTTACTGGCGCCCGCTCGAGCAAATCGATGAATAACGGGATTCAAGTGATCAAGTGAAATCCTTAAACAGGAGACATTTTGGTAGTAGCTCTTCATCTTCAAAGAGGGAGTGTTGGGGAGATTAAGTAGACCCTAAGACAATGTGGAGCCAAGTAGATGTGTGGTGTTGAAATATTATATTCACACAGTCCTATCATTAACAGTATTGTAAATCATGGAACTTCAGATATAAAGCCTGTTTTAAAAAATGCAATGTCTCACTAATCCTGAAAACGCTACTGTCTCTTAACTAAATCTAGTGCCTGTGTCTCCCTATCATAGTTACCAGTTTAATTTAAATTGTGCATTTTCTTTTGCCACATTTATGCAAGTATCTTGCACACTAGTTTATTCCTAGTACATATAATTATACAACATGACCAAATTCCAGTAACAATTATATTAGGTCATTCCCATGACCTAATATAATGGTTTTAGCTCTTTATGTTCCTGTAGCAAGCTGATGCCCTTGGCTCTACTGGCATTAGACAGGACATATAGAGATATTACTGGTGCCGCTCTAGCAAATAGATGATCAACGGGAAGATAGTGATCGTGATCGTGATATAATATATCAGTCATATAGTATGTATTCATTGTAGAATATATATTTGCATGTATGTGCTGAATAATAATTATAAAGCACATAAAATTAACAGAGCTATTTAACACTAACTTTTAAAGTGAATATTACCAAAGCTTCATAAATTTTCTTTCTCACCTTATCGTGTAAACATGACAAATATTTGTGAGCACATGTGTTGCAAGAAAAGTTAAGCCAAGACCAAAGCATTTAGCCATGGTCCAGTAGTCTGAATTCTTCACTTTGCCATAGTCAAAAAGAATGAGTAAAGGGAATAAAATATAGTAAAGAATTAACCAAGAAGATGCTTATACTCAGTGATGAGAAAGGGACATGAACTATAAGGAATAACGTTTCTAGGTTAGAAAAGCAGATTTATAAGAGTGTGCATTGTAGACTCAAAAGTGTGGGCATGCCATAGAAAGGTAGTATTGTAAGCAAAGCAAAATGCACAAGTGTATTGTAAATAATACACAAGCATGGTGTTGTAAATGAAACAAGTACTTTACTAAGTAAGTATGTGTTTAGCTAATCAGATGGGCAGACTCTAGCAATAGAGGCAAAATCACCAATGCATCTTGTAATTAACCTTTATTTTCATTACTCACTATTAAGCCAACTTTTTCAAGATTTTTCAAATATAAGTATTTCATTTTATTTTCTTTTGATTGCATATTTGTGAAACAATATTCAAATGAAAGTTCAGATTTGGTTGGTAAGTATATTCGTATTATTTCTGTTTGTTTGGAGACACACATTGTATTGTCTAAAGTCCATTCCCAGCTCTGAGAACCATCTAGTACTGGTGTTAGAACCTTGGTTATCCACATGCAAAGTATGAGTTCAGCCTGTTGAGGTATCTCTTTGAACCTGCCATTTAAATTTATTAATTTTATATCTTGTGAGATACTTTTCCATCAGTAGAAATAATCATAAATATAGTTTATGTGACACATATATTCTTGTATTAAACTTCACTTTATTTTCACATTAAGTATTACCACAGGTGAATAAAGACATTTAAACTTGTCATGGCATACAAACTCACTAAAGTCTCCATTCAATGATATAGCTTTTATTTTATAAGTCTAACATATTTAGTAAAACATATTTAATAAGTTTTAAGTTTTACTAAGTTTTAATTAAATAAAAAGCATTACTAAGTTCTAAACCACTAAGTTCAAAACCACTCCAGCATCATAAAATAGTCAGACAGTACATTTCACATATGCTTATGAACAGTTAATTTGTAGCGTTCTTCTATGATATGCAAATTATCCAATGACATTAGAGTGTCTAATGTAAATTACAGTTGTGCCACAACAATATTGTTCTTTATATATTGACTCATTATTGTTAAGTAAATGATTATCATTTATAAGATAATTATTAAATTGTCAAAGTATGGGTAATAATAGTTGTGGCAGAGGTCTGTGAAACTGACTTATTAAGACGAAAAAGAAAACCAAAGTCTAGTACTGGAGATTATCTTAGGCTAAGAATCACTTATCTGCTCTGAATGCAAGTTGTTTTGAAGGAAAAAGTTGGTCTAGTTGATCTCTATGGCTCCTAGCTCTAGCATCCTATAATTTCACGATTCACTAGAGACTACCATAACTCAGTGCTTACAGTAAGATATGGCACATGCTCCTGGCTGCACTGTCCAGTTTTTTTTAATCCTATCCAGCAATGCTCCTATAGATGGAAAGTCAAAATGATAAAGTGGTTTAATTCAGCATGCAAATTAGCATACCTCAGAGTCCAAAAGAAATCATGCTTTAGGCAGGTAGAGAAAAATGGAAAGATGATTCACAACTCTCGATGTGATGTTTTAGAGTAAATAACTTTCTCTATATTAGATATATCATCCCTACTAATATATTACTAAAAATAAAGAAAATAGGGAGGTTAAGAATATTTCTTAAAATGTAAATGCCCATTACATAAACAAGTGCATTGTTACACTCTCATTATGATATTATTATTTACTGTACAGGTTTATAAGAGACTAAATATAGCAGTTTTGGTCCCAGTTTTCACATTTACATTTGCAATTAATTAATATTTGTCACTTTTATCTGAAGGTTTAGTTTCTTTATATTGGAAAGAAATGCTAAGTTGATGAGGGTGATGTTTTCTTGTTATTCCATTCTAACAACACACCAAGTATCCATTACTCAAATACAATGGGCTCCTTAATAATTAGTCTAGAACAAATACTTGCTCTGGAGTTGAGCTTATTAGAATGGCATTCAAAAGTTTTAAAATTCTGAATACACTAAAATCTTACAAAACAAACCTCCATAACCTTCACTATATTAGCTTTTTATTTTTAAATTTTTAATTTGCTTCTAAACATGCATACTTGAATTTCTCACTATTTTGTTGCATTATATATATATATATATATATATATTATATCCATAATATATATATATACTTTTATCCATGTCTCTTCCATATTAACACATAAAAACATGAAATTGACTAGATAAGACTCTTGCTTTTGACTTGTTGATTTACAGCAATGTCCCAAAATGTGCTGGGTAACATTGTAAACTCTCCCATTCTATAACGGGAATATTTGTGGGATGCTATCATTCCCTTTAAATCTACAGTACCACCATCCTTGTAGATCTTCATGTATGTGGCCAGAGGAACAGCTCTGTTTTCTCAAAGGTCTAGAGAACATACAATAGCTCTTTTCCTTTTTTATTTTGTAGAAGTCACTTTGATAATTTACCAAAAATGACAGTTCTCTCTAAAAGAAGGGATAGACTGTTTTCATGGTACTGACTGATGCGAGTGGGCTTCACCGGTGACTTAAGTGAGGCGGAAGGGGAGAGAGATGGTCACTTTCTCCCCAGCCGCCTCTGCCACCTGGAACCCGCTGAGCAGGCTTAGGACTGATAAAGTCTGTGATGAGCCCCCTGCATGGGGCCTGAGCCCCACCAGCCCTCGAGGTGGCTGTCAAGCTGCACCTGATGTCCACTTGATCTCTAGGCACGGGAGTTAATCCCCACCACCCGAGATTTCTTGGGGAGCCACTGACTCAGGCTGGAGCAAGGAATTGCTCTTTGCAGGAAAGGAAAGTCAGTCCTAGGCCTTACCCAGGGTTGCCTCCAGGGTTCTTGACTTCCTCGCAGAAAGAATTTTCAGGAGTCAATGAGAAGTGAAGTTTTACAGATTTTATAAAGGAGGTTTTAGGAAAGGGAAGGGAGAGAAAGTAAGAGAGAGTAACGTGCTCAAGGGAGAATGTTGGCTACTCCAAAGACGGAGAGCCAGTAAAAGAGAGTACACATCTCAAGAGGGAGATGTGGGCAACACACGTGCTCAGGCACCACATGTGCTCGGCCACATGGGCTCAGCTGCATGTGTCCATGAAGTATGTGCACGCCGCCCTTTGGTCAGGATGGCTTTTATAGATTTCTCTCCAAGATACTCTCATTATGGGGAGTCAACCTAGGTTGCTAGGGCAGTAGCCAAGGGAGTAGACTTTGGGAGTGGTCTTCTTTGAAAATCTCCTTTTCTTGACCTCTGTCCCTGCTGGATCTTCTGTCCTGGAAAGTAGTCAGATTAAGGGCTGGGCAGAGAAAGATTGATCCAGCTACCTCAGGGTTTGTTCTTCGTTAATGGGTCTTATCAAGTCTTGGTTCCTGGTTCCAAAAGGTGACTTTGGACAGCCTTAGGGCAAGAATTCATTGCCATGTGGGGACCTCCTGTCTGCCTGCCTGCATCAATACCAGAGATCTTTTGTGTATTGACTAATTTTCCAGTTTCACCTTTCTATTCCTATATTATTCTTTCTCCACATCTCAGCAAACAAGTAGTGTCGGGAGCCAATTGGGAGTCCCCAACAGCACCAGGAAATGAGATCCCTTCTATCTCTGAAGCCGGTAGGGAAATGGATGAAAACTCAGAAATCCAGCACAATTTTAAAAGGCTTTACTACCAGGGGTTTTGATATACAGTCCAAGAAGAAGAAAAACCCCAGATTTTGGGTTCCCGACTGGGCCTCAGCCATGTGAAGGCTAAGATGGCAGCCACTATGTGTTGAAGCCCA
>JAJIBD010035333.1:0-16672 GCA_021461705.1 Cryptotis parvus
TGACTTCAAGACCATATTAACAGAGCAAAAGAAGTTCAAGCCCAGGGTAGGCAGCTCCCAGAAGCGGGAATCACTGGGAATTCGTCAGATGGAGCTGGGTTCGCCCCTTCCCCTCTCCATTTTGTCTGAGCCCAGTAGCCCCCGCCCAGGAGCTGCCCTGGGGGGACCAGCCATAGCATGGAGAGCCTCAAACGCAGCTGGGGAACTGGAACTCATCTCTCCCCTAGCTCAGTTGACCGTGAGACCCCCAGGAAGACAGATGGGTTTTGGGAGTGGGCCCATCACCTCTGGGTGGTCTCGGAAGCAGCTGGATGAGACTCGCCCACCAGACGCTGACCATGAGGCCCCTAAGTCACGCGCCAAAGCTGGGGCGCACAGTCCATCAAACTAGTGGAAACAGTTAAGTCCTTTAATGTACTGCATTCTACGATGTTTAGGAAAGGTAGGCGGGAAGGAGAGATAGAGAGGAGAGAAAAAATATACAGAGCCCGCCAAGTAGTTGGGGTGTGGGGGGGGGAGGTGGGGACATTGTTGATGGGATTGGGTGTTGGAACACTGTAGAACCAAAACTCGAGCATGAGCATCTTGCAATTTTTTTTTTGCATCTTGCAATTTTATGTCTAAAAAGTGGTGTAATAAAATTTATATATATATATATTTATATTATGATAAAAGCAAGGCCAATGGAAAAGAGAAGTTAGGTAGCTGTGTGAGAAGTCCCTTCTGCCTTCAGTCATCATGTTCTCAGAGGTGATGGTAATAAACAGCCATGCTGATTTTTTTTTGTTTTGTTTTGTTTGAGGCTTGCAAGAAGCCAGAGGAACCCCCACACCATGAGGGCAGTCATTTTCAACATCTGGACTCCACAGCTCGTCAGAGCTCTGCCCAAGAAAAAAGCTGATCTCAAGCCCTGCTCGTCAGAGTCCCGCCCTTTAGCAAAGCCTATTCCAAGTCCAAGTATGCCTGATCCAGAGACTCAGATACACAGGGCAGAGCTGCTACTGGCTCTCCCTGTGCTGAGCTGATCATGAGGCGCCCAGGAGAGGGAAGGCAAGTTTTAGTCCTGGCCTGCCATCCCAATAGAGCCTGGCAAGAAGCCAGAGGAACCCCCACATCATGATGGCAGTCATTTTCAATATACAGACTCTACAGCTCATCAGAGCTCCACCCAAGAGAAAAGCTGATCTCTCCCCATTGCGGTTTATCAGTAAATGCATGAGATGAGAGCCTACTACTGAGAGTATATCACCCACATGGCAGAGCCTAGCAAACTACCAGTGTCGTATTTGATATGCTAAAAGCAGTTACAATTATAGACCACGTTCCCATGACCTGAAGGAATGGTCTGAGACTCTTCATGTTCCTGGAGCAAGAAGATGCCCTTGGGCTACACTAGCACGCAGCAGGACATATGGAGATGTTACTGATTCCCCCTCAAGCAAATCGATGAACAACGGAAGATAGGTGACAAGTGATTTGTTTGGGAGCCCATTCCCAGTATAGTGTTTAGGGCTTATTCCTAATCCTCACTCAGAGATCACCCCTAACATGGCTCAGGGCTCATATGTGGTGTCAGGGATTGAAACTAGGTAGGCCACACAAAAAGGGAATGTCCAATTCTGGTTTTCTTGGGAGCATTTAGCTTTATTTTTATGAGTATATGTAGTCAAACAGAAGGTCCTGAATTCTAAGTTGCTTCATGATGCTGATCCCTCCACTTCATTATTGGATAGGAAAGTGAAAGAATCTGGATCATCCAGCTTGGACACATTGGAGCGTTCTTCCTCTGTTCTCTTACCTCTCACATCTGATCAGTCAAGAAACCCAGTCATTATGCCTCCTCCACCCTTCACCCTTGTTTGCTTGTCTTGTACAGGCTGTCATCATCCTTCGCCTGATTCAACACGGTAGTCTCCACCCTCTCTCTCTCAGATCATATGTCATCTCTCTGCACATAGGGTCATCTGTCCAAAGCAGTCGAGCTATTTTATCATCCTCCTGAAACACTGAAGGATATTTCATTGCCTGCAGAGTGCAATTAAGTTCTGTATCCAGAAGACAATGGGGTGCTGGCCCCACCTGCTGCTGCTTCTTCATCTCTCGCCTTCTCCTGCATGACTCCCCCCCAGCCCTTCTATTTCTTGCCTCCTAATTTACTCGTTCCTGCTACCCAGCATGCCTGCATCTTCCCTGACATTGATTGCAACAGGCCTTACTCTTTCACAAAAAGTAATCATCACACTTCCTGGTGTTGCCCTTACATATATCCATGCACATTGTTGTCATATCTGTCACATGATTTGTTTTCCTAGATAATATGTGGGTAGGAGCCATGTTTGTCATTTCAAGCATAACCTTTAAGAGTCAGCATGTAGGACTGGAGAGTTAGCTTAAAGGACTAGAATGCAGGCCTGGCATGTGGGAAGCCACGGTTTGAGTCTGGAACCACCAGGAATAATCATCAGTCATTAAGGTAGGGATAGCCCCTAAGCACCACTGGGTATGGCTCCCGCCCCACCAAAAAAGTCCCTCAATGGACTGAGAACATGTTGCTGCAGGAGGCTCGGGCTCTACCCCCAGCACCACATTAAGCCCTGAGCACCACAGGGGATGAGCCCAGACCCAGAAGAAATCCCCAAGCATTGTCAAGTATAGCCAAAAGAAGATCAAAAGAAAAGAAGCAAAGCAATCGTTGTCCTCCCAGAAAGGAATAAGCACGTGGTCTTGGGCGGTTTTGGAAACTCCGTCCACAGGGATTGGTGTTTTGACACAAGAGAAGCAAGAACAATATGCTGTAGCATTAGATCTGCTGGTGGTTGCAGTGGCCATTGTCAGCATTGAGACAGCAGAGAGCATGTCTAGGGCTATCTGACACATGTCCAGTGTGACAAGATAAGCAGACAGTTCGGGAGGGATGAGCTGTGGAGTTTGGGTGCAGAGTCCCCCTAGTTCCTTCTTGGGCTCTGACTCCACATATACAATTTCCCTAGAAATTTTGTGTTGTTCCCACTATTCTTCAAATCAGTCTGTTTTCTTTTATCAGCTACTCAGTGTTATGGGCCAGGGACGTGGCTCAATGGTAGAGCACCTGCTTTGCATGCATGTATGAGGTCCTGAGTTCAATCTGCATCATAAAAATAAACAAGCAGAATTATTTTCTGTTGGGGCCGGAGCGATAGCCCAGCGGGTAGGGTGTTTGCCTTGCATGCGGCCGCCCATGCTGGCCCAGGTTCGATCCCGGCATCCCATATGGTCCCCCGAGCACCGCCAGGAGTAATTCCTGAGTGCAGAGCCAGGAGAAACCCCTGAGCATTGCCAGGTGTGACCCTAAAAAGCAAAAAAAAAAAAATCATTTTCTGTTGTCTGAAACCAATAATCTTTTATAAAGTAATGTTGAGAACTCCACCCACCAGACCAGCCCATCACAGCCCAGATCATCGACACCCACCCTGCAGCAGCTTTTTCCTCAATCCGGCCCAGAACTCCACCCAGCAGACCAGCCCATCACAGCCCGGATCATCCAACACCCACCCTGCAGCAGCTTTTTCCTCAATCCGGCCCAGGTATGCTGGTCCAGAGACTCTCAGACATGGGGCAGAGCTGTTCCTTGCTCTCCCTGTGCACAGCCGTTCATGAGGCAGTCGGGAGGCATGGCGGGTTCTAGCCCTGGCCCACCACCTCGGCAGAGCCTCACAACAAGCCAGACCACCTCCCCCCCTCACTCCACGGGTGCCGCCATTTTCCACATTTGGACTTCCCTCTCGTCAGAACTCCACCCAGCAGACCAGCCCATCACAGCCCTGCTCGCGCGCGGTTCATCAATAAATGCTTTATTTGGAGGTGTTTAAAAGAGTTTGCCTCCCACTCGGCAAGCCTGGCAAGCTTCTCGTGTTGTATTTGATATGCCAAATTCCAGTAACAATTATATTAGGTCATTCCCATGACCTAATATAATGGTTTGAGGCTCTTTATGTTCCTGTAGCAAGCCGATGCCCCTGGCTCTACTGGCATGAGACAGGACATATGGAGATATTACTGGTGCCCGCTCTAGCAAATAGATGATCAACGGGAAGATCATGATCGTGAAAGTAATGTTATAGTTTATGTGACAGGATTATAATAGTTTATAATAGACCAGGTTATAATGGTTATAATAGTCCAAGTTTCTGATATTGATTATACAAAGATGCTGTCCACCACTGCCACCAAAATGCCCATGATTCTCTCCATCCCAAGTCCACTCCAATCAATGGCCTCCAAAATTTATATCTCCAACTTACAGCTCACAGCTAACTCTAGACTGCCTCTTTAATGGCCAACTTGCTGGTTACTGTTGGGTAGTTCACAGACATCTCCAGGCGTAGTCCCAAGGCATCCCCGGTGCCTACAGCCCAACCTCCTCCGCTCTCACTTTCTGTCAAAGCTTCCTCCACCCAAAAACAGAATATTTTACTTTAACTTAAATAATGACTTAATTGCTATTTAAGTATCTATAGCACCTCGTACAAGTGCTTTAAGTTCTTCAAGAGCCTCCCTTTGTACGCAGAACAAATCTGCACTGCCCACCATGCCCTCAGTGCCCAAGGTGCTACCCTGCATTCTTTCCCTTCCTTACTACTTTTTACTCCCATGGTCTTCTTTGAACTTATACAGTACCTAAACTCGGGCACTTCCTTTGGTACAATGGTTCAGTCTCCTCTTCATTTCAGCGTATGTACCTCTCCGCTGTCACCTTTTCACAATCACTCTACAGTCTCTCTGTCTTCATTCTCTGCCTCCAGCCCTTTCCTGTTTTCTTTCTCACAATTTGCAAGTCTTATGTATTCATTTAATTATTTTTTATGCGGCTTCCCTCAGAGAATCGGAATTTCAATGATGCTGGGGGTTATTCCAGTTCTGTGCTCTAAGTCACTCCCAGTGGTGCTTGGGGAACTGAGAACCAAAACCCAAGTCTCCCACATGCCAAGTACATGCCGAATCTAGTCAGCTCTCTCTGGCCCCAGAGAATCAGAATTTTATGAATCATTAAACAAATAAATAAGAATTTTATGAACCATTTGCTGTTTATCATTGGAGCATCTTATCTAGATGATTATAGGGACTCAACAGAGATTTGTTGAATGAAAGTGCTTATTGGAAAACTGGAATGTTTTCCCCAATTGTCCATTTTCTCATAAAGAATCAGGTCTCCTTGGCTGTATCAAGGCTATGTATAATATGATTGCAATACTGGAAGCCCATTTAAGACTAAAGAAAATGAACACTCTGTTATGCAGGCATAAATTTCTTTTTAGGAGATTGAAATGCAAAGTTGGGCTGGAGCAATAGTACAGCGGGTAGGGTGTTTGCCTTGCATATGGCTGACCTGGATTCTATCCTGAGCATCCCATACAGTCTCCTGAGCACTGCCAGAAGTAATTCCTGAGTGCAGAGCCAGGAATAATCTCTGAGCTCTGAGCATCACTGGGTACTGAGTGTGACCCAAAAAAAAAAAAAAAGAAAAAAAAAACACCAGTCTTAGGAAATGACACACAGCAGGAACTGGGTGATGTTGGGGGAAGCAAGGATTGTGCTCTGTGTGTAAGTTAGCAAGTCAGCTCACCACTGCTTTTATCATTGTCATCATTATTACTTTGCTACTTTATTCCCTTCCACTCCCCTTTCCCTGTCTTTTGCTACTGTTGTCATGGCAGATTGCACACAAGCCTGGCTATGGAGCTTGCACGTTTAGGGTAGTACTCTGTGGGGTCACACGGTGCTGTGGCGTGGTCAAAACCAGTGCTCAGTGAGGTTCTTCCTGTGCTTGCACATACTTGCCAGGCAACACACTCATTTCTTTTTTTTCTTTTTTCTTTATTTTATTATTATTATTTTTTAAATGAAATTACTGTGAGATAGACGTCCAAAACACTATTCATTGTGCTTCAGAGCCACCTTTACCGTAAGACCATTACAAGCTATTTATAATTGAGTTTCAGTCACACAAAATCCATCCCTCCACCAGTGTACATTTCCCACTACCAGGGACCCCAGTTTCCCTCCCATCCTATCTGCCTATGTGAGGCACCCTCTCTCTCTCTCTCTCTCTCTCTCTCTCTCTCTCTCCTTGCATGCATTATGGTTTGTAATACAGGTCATGTTTGCTCACAGCGTTCAGTATTTCTATCTGAAGATACAGCTGGACTAGCTTTTTTTTAGCTAGATGGGGTGTGGATGTGGATGTATGGGGGTATGGATGTGAGAAGTCACACTCAGCTGAAGCACGAGCCAGGGTACGTGGATGTGAGAGTCACACTCAGCTGAAGCACGAGCCAGGGTACGCGTGGATGTGAGAAGTCACACTCAGCTGAAGCACGAGCCAGGGTAACGCGTGGATGTGAGAAGTCACACTCAGCTGAAGCACGAGCCAGGTTACGGGGCTGTGAGAAGTCACACTCAGCTGAAGCACGAGCCAGGGTACGTGGATGTGAGAGTCACACTCAGCTGAAGCACGAGCCAGGGTACGGGGCTGTGAGAAGTCACACTCAGCTGAAGCACGAGCCAGGGTATGGGGCTGTCAGAGGTCACTGCATTGCTCACACATGTGCTTGCTCCCTAGACATTTCAGTTTTAGGCCTAGCACTTACACTAGGTGTTTGTTTATTTGTTTGTTCTTGTGTTTTTAGTTATGGTGTGCAGAGTTTATATCCACGATTCATGGTGCTTTTTGCACCCTCGGCTTCACTGCAGCCTGAAATCACTTGCAGCACCAGGGACCACAGACAACAGGGCTTCCAGGATGGCACTTGGCGTCTATAGGTCTCTAGGGATTTAAATTTGTGCCCATTGGGCTGGAGTGATAGTCCAGCAGGTAGGGCGTTTGCCTTGCACACGCCCGACCCAGGTTCAATCCTCAGCATCCCATGTGGTCCCCTAGCAGTGCCAAGAGTAATTCCTGAGCTCAGATCCAGGCTTAACCCCTGAGCATCGCTGGGTGTGACCCTAAAAAAGAAAAAAAAAATGTTCCCATTGTTTCCAAGGCAAGCACTCTCACTTGTGTTTTTTATTTGTTTGTTGTTTGTTGTGGAGCCACATCAGCAGTGTTCAAGGGATCATGTTGGGCCAGGGCTCGAACCCATGCTTCCTAATACGAAGCGTGCACTCCAGTTCATTGAGCTGTCTCTCCATAGCCTCATGGATGCTGGAAAAATACACAGAATTTCTGCCTTAGAGAATTCAGAGTAGCAATCATATGCTAAGAGTGTACCTAGCGTACTTTGTATATAATCATACACTGAGAGTAGGAGTCAGGTTACGCAGTTCAGTATCTGCAAGGTGACATGAGGCCAGGTGTTGCACACTGGTGGTTTGTGTTACAGGTGAGAAACTTCAACTTCAAAAATCTCAAATTGTGTTTCTTGTTTTTGTATGGGAGCCACACTCAACAGTAGTCAGGAGCTCCTCCTGGTCCTGTGCTCTAAGGTATTCAGGGGATCTTGTGTAATGAGATCAAACCTGGAGGCAAAATATCTGTCCAGTCCTATGACCTACCTCCCCAAGGTGGAATCCCAAACCTTTTGTTTGTTTTTGCTTGGGGTCGGTTACACTGGTGAGGGTAAGGAGCTACTCCCAGCTTGGTACTCAGAAGTCACTCCTTGAAGTGCTTGGGAAACCATGTGGTCCCAGGGACCAAAACTGAGTCTCCCATATGTAAAGCATATACTGTTTGGTTTGGGGAGGTCATACCCAGCAGGGCTTACTCCTAGCTTTGCTCAGGGAACACCCTATATAGGTGCCAGGGTCAAATTGGGACCAGCCCTACCCACTGTACTATCTTTCCAGCCCACCCTGAGTCTTCTTTAACTCAGCAAGTTTGTTGGACTTTTGCCCTGGAGTGAAGATGGAAACACTATCAAACTGAACAGCAAATAACATGAAGCGGCTGGGGAGGCTGGAGCTCGGCTCGCCCCGGGCCCAGCTGAAGAGGGGACCCCCCCAGGAGGGCGACGGGTTTTGGGGAGTGGGCCCGTCGCCTCTGGGGGCTCCCCGGAAGCAGCCGGATGAGACCTCGCCCATCACACTAGCCACCATTTTCGCTGTCCGACGCTGGGAAACTGCCTCACGACCAGATCAACAGAGCAAAACCAGTTCGAGCCCAGCAGCGGCAGCGCTTGGCGCCCTCGCAGTCCATTAAAATAGTGGAAACAGTAATGTCTTTTAATGCATTGAATTCCACGAAGAGCAGGAAAGTTTGGCGGGAGGGAGAGATAAAGAGGAGAGAACTGACATACCGAACCCGCCAAGTAGTTGAGGTGTGGGAGGGGGGGAGGGAGGTGGGGACATTGGTGATGGGAGATGGGTTTGGGTGGAGGGATGGGTGTTGGAACACTGTAGAACCAAAACTCTACATGAGCATCTTTCAATTGTATGTCTAAAATGGTGTGGCAATATTTTGGGGAAAAATAATAAAATAAAATAAAATCGGAAAAAAAAACTGAACAGCAAACAGGCTCTTTTTTTTTTAAATCCTTTTTTTAATTATTATTTTTTATTCCTTTTTATTTGAACACCGTGATTTTCAAAGTACAAAGTTTTTCACAGCACAATTGTTACAAGCATTCATCATTCAACAGTAGTCCCATCGCCAGTGTGTCCCCAACCACCAAACACCTTCCTTTTCTACCCTCCCCGTCCCCATGCCTGCTCTCCTAGCCGGCACTAATTGTATTGATTATTGATCACTTGATCACTTGATCACTTGAATCCCGTTATTCATCGATTTGCTCGAGCGGGCGCCAGGTAACATTTCCATTGGACCCTATCACATGCCAATGTAGCCCAATGGCATCTGGTTGATTGAGGGAATATGAAGAGCCTCAAACCGCTCCTTCAGGGTCTTAACAAGGAAGTCTGACCATCTTGTAGGTGGGCGGCCATGTGATCTTTTGACATCCTGTGGGATCCAGTCGGTAACGGCTCTAGTCCAGCGGTTGTCTCCAAATCGCATTAAATCGTATTGATTATTGCAACATATAAATAGTAATAGTATTATTAAAGTCATAAGCTTGTCCTGGATTGTTATGCCGCAAATTTGGATCATCATTATTTCAGGTTTTCGCACTATTGTTTGTACCTATCTGAGCCTATTCTGAATAATCTAACTTATATTGAACAAGCTGACTCTTTATAGGGAGGGACTCACTTTTTGTATGCCAAGGCATTTGCTGTAAAAAAAATCCTTGAAAAGATAATCCAGAACAAGGACACCAATCCTCACTCACAAGATTAGCAGAATGGATCACAGCTGGGGAAGCTGGAACTCCGCTTTCCCCAGGCTAAAGCTGACCATGGGGCTCCCAAGAGGACAGATGGGTTTTGGGAGTGGGCCCATCACCTCTGGGGGAGTCCCGGAAGCAGCCGGGATGAGACTCGCCCACCACACTGGCCACCACCTTCGCTGTCCAGATGCTGGGATAATACCTCGCGACCAGATTGACAGAGCAAAGCCAGTTCTAGCCCAGGTGGGCGCGCTCCCCAGAGGCGGGAATCACTGGGAGTTCGTCAGATGGAGTCAGGGGTCGGCCAGTCCCCCCTCCATTTTGTCAAGCCTGGTGGCCCCCGCCGCCCAGGAGCTGCCCTGGGAGTGACCAGCCATAGCATGCAGGATCTCGGATGCGGCTGGGGAAGCTGGAGCTCCACTTTCCCCAGGCTCAGCTGACCATGGGGCTCCCAATAGGACAGATGGGTTTTGGGAGTGGGCCCATCACCTCTGGGGGGTCCCGGAAGCAGCCGGATGAGACCTTCGCCCACCACAATAGCCATGACCTTCGCTGTCCAGATGCTGGAATACTACCTCACGACCAGATTAACAGAGCAAAACCAGTTCGAGCCCAAGGTCGGCGTGGCCGCAAGCAGCCGCGAGGTCCATCAAAATAGTGGAAACAGTGATGTCCTTTGGTGCACTGCATTCTACAATGTGCAGGAAAGTTTGGCGGGAGGGAGAGATAGAGGAGGAGAGAAAAGACATACAGAACCCGCCAGGTAGTTGGGGTGTGGGAGGGGGGAAGGAGGTGGGGACATTGGTGATGGGAGATGGGTTTGGGTGGAGGGATGGGTGTTGGAACACTGTGGAACCAAAACTACATGGGCATCTTGCAATTGTATGTCTAGAAGTGGTGTAATAAAATTTGGGGAAAAAATAAAAATCTATAAATGGGGCACAAAAAATTTAAATTAAAAATTTTATTTAAAATTAAACAAGGCTGTTTTGTTGAACAGTCTTGATTGAATTTCAAAAAAATAAAAAAACAAGTTTTAGTGGACAATTAATGTAATACTCAATTAATTAATTAATTAATTTTGCTTTTTGGGTCTCACCCGGCAATGCTCAGGGGTTACTCCTGGCTCTACACTCAGGAATTACTCCTGCGTGGTGGCGATGGGATGCCGGGGATTGAACCCCAGTCAGCTAGGTCAGCTACGTGCAAGGCAGTCACCCTACCCACTGTACTATTGCTCCGCCTCTTAATGCTCATTTAAATCAGTTCTGAAAAGTTAATGGACACCTATGTGCTTGTCATGAAACTTGGCAATTGTATGCATGTTGCCTTGTTTTGATCTTCAAAACAGAAGTGTGCTATCGGTATGATTCTACCTTTTGGGTAAGCACAGCATTGAAGTAACTTGCCCGTGGTGACATAGCTAAATAAGCCAGATTCCTTTTTATAACTTCTAATACTGTTTTGGCTTAGTTCTTCTCATCTTTTGCATATAATGTTACAGGCTCTCTGATTACAGTTAAGCTTCCTTCAAACCATTTTTTTTCTGTTGCTCATCTAGTGTTCAGTGAGACCACGATGAAAATTAAGACCTTTCTAGGGGTTACACGTTTCTGTAATTAAAGCCTTTAAGTTTTAATATGAAAAAAAAAAGATTATCAGAAATGCAAGTGATCTTGGGACAATGTCTCCCACAAACAGATGGTGGTAGAGAGAATGAGCTAACCAGAACAAAATCCATGTGCCCACTGTAACTGGGCCCTGGCTTATGGTACCTTTTGAGTGGTTTATACTGTATTAGTTGTAGTATTTCCTGACCTAAGAATAAATCTATCATTTACTTCTTAAAAACCCTTTATCAGGAGAGCTGCTTTTCTTCAGAGAAACTATTTTCTAAAAGGTATAGACTATTTTGGAAATAATATGTAATAATAATAGCAAGGGAAAGAATACTTAAATTTCTGGGCAATGATGTAATTGCCAGACATGGGGCAGAGCGCTACTGGCTCTCCCTGTGTCCAGCCACTCATGAGGCACCTAGGAGGGATGGCGTGTTCCTAGCCCCTGGCCCGCCACCCCAGCAGAGCCCCTCACAAGAAGCCAGAGGACCCCCACTCCATGAGGGCCTCTATTTTCCACATCCACTTTCCCCTCATCAGAACTCCACCCAGCAGACCAGCCTATCACAGCCTGGCTCAGTTCATCAATAAATGCTGGATTTTGAGATGACTACAAGAGTATGCTACCCGCACGGCAGAGCCTGGCAAGCTACCCATGTCGTATTTGATATGCCAAATACCAGTAACAATTTTAGACCTCCATTCCCATGACCTGATGGAATGGTTTGAGGCTCTTCATGTCCTGGAGCAAGCAGGTGCCCTTGGGCTCTACTAGCATGAGACAGGTCATATGGAGATGTTACTGGTGCCCGCTTGAGCAAATCGATGATGAACGGGAAGACAGTGATACAGTGACAGATGTAATTGAAGTAATATTTGAGAGAGAGAGAGAAAGAGAGAGAGAGAGAGAGAGAGAGAGAGAGAGAGAGAGAGAGGGCAAAGTGCCTGCCATAGAGGAAGGCTGGCAGGCTGGGGTGGGGAGAGGAAATCAGGGGACATTAGTGGTGGGAAATGGGCACTGGTGTTGACATGGGTGCTGGAACACTGTATGACTGAGGCCTAATCATGAACAGTTTTGTAGTTATATGTCTCAGTGGTATAATAAAATAAAAATGTAGTCTCTCATGTTTTAAGTTTGTTTCTGTTTAGAAATAAAAATGAAAAAAATCATCCTTACTGCAAATAGTTTTAGAAGAATTGTTTCAACAAAAATGGATTATAATCTTTTTGTTTGATTTTTTGGGAGGGTTCACACCCAGCAAATGCTCAGGGGTTACTCCTGGATCTGCACTCAGGAATTACTCCTGGCAGTGCTTGGGGGACCATTTTGTTTGATTTTGGAACCCACCTGGTATTGTTCAGGATTTAGATGCTCAAGGTTTATACCTGGCTCTGTATAAACCCATGCTGGCCACATGCAAGGCAAGTGCCTTGCCCTCTGACCTATCTTATTGACTATTACCTGCATATTGAAAACCCAAAGTAATTGAGGTATTCGATGGAGTTGATTTTACCATTCACTTCCTCTGTGACCATCCTCGCTTTCGCCCAAGGTTTCTTCTGTCACAGTCACTAATATTAGCCTAAAAATACACAGGCCTAGTTTTTCAGGTTTCGTCACCCAAGATTCTGAAACCGAGACACCAACAGAGACTGAGCGATTATGTCACAGTGATCACATGAGCTGAAATGTCAACAGTCATTACAGCACTGAGCCAAAGGCTGCTGGGAGCTAATGCTTGAAGGAAATCGAAGCTGTGAGTAAGCAGAGTGCTCAGAGGATGCAGGGCAAGGAGTAACCAGCAAACAAGCCCAAGCAGAGAAGAGAAGGATCTTATTAAGATGAAAATCAGGCCACTCTGGAGCTCTAGTCTAGGTCTTCTCATCTTACTGAGAGCCAGTCAGGCTTTATCACAGCCTCAGAAGCCAGGAAGCTCATTGACTTTCCTCCATCTCATGTACCTCTGAGTCTCTGTCTGATGATGGAGCCGCCCAGACAAGGTGGTCTCAGTGCTGTTGGACGTGGGTTCTTCTGGGCAGTTCTTTCCCGTTACCTGCCTGTCTTGCTCTCACTTCCTTCAGAGCATCACTCAAATGCCTTCTTCTCTGAGAAACCTCTTCTGAACACTTTTACTTAAAATTAGTCTTCACTCACCCTCTCCTTCCCGTATTTATCCCACTCCATATAGAACTATCATCATACAATAAACTTTACAATTTAATATGTATTGTTTTTCCCCAAGCACTAAAATGTTAAGCTCCTGGAAGTCAGACCTTTCTTCTCTGGTTCTTTACCTGTCTATTCAGTGTCTTCCCCCATTTCTCAAACACAGGAAGTGCTCAGTAAATAGACCAATTAGTGAATGAACGACTAAAAGGAAATGAAGGCCATTGACTTTCCTTTCTTACTTTATAGCTTCTTTCTTCAAGTGGCCTGGCCATATGCTATTACCTATCACCAGATAGATAGCTCCTCCCTTTATTTCCCTGATGTTTGTTGTTTTCATCAATATTTACATGATTCTCAAATGGAAAACATATTACAAAGATAAACTTAAGATACTTCTTTGGTCGGAGGCCAGTGTCACATCTGGAGGTGCTTAAGGTTTACTCCTGGCTCTATGCTCAGGATCATTTCTGGATGCTCAGGGCATGATATGGGGTGGCACAGATCTAACCCTGGTAAACATCATGAGAGGCAAAAGCCCTACCTGCTGTGCTATAGCTCCAGACTCTTAAGATACGCTCTTTCTTTCTTTCTTTTTTTTGGTCACACCCAGCAGCAACGCTCAGCAGTTATTCCTGGCTCTTCGCTCAGGAATTACTCCTGGCAGTGCTCAGGGCACCATATGGGATGCCGAGGATTGAACCCGGGTTGGCCGCATGCAAGGCAAACGTGATAGTTGGACTATCACTCCAATCCCGCTTAAGATATATCTTATTCCTGCATCCTTCACTCTATTTCTTCCTTCCCTGTTTGGCTACCATTTTCAGTCTATTTTGATTTTTAGTCTATTCATCCATTACTTCATATCACTCTAATTCTTATGTTAAGAAGTTCTTTCTGGAACTGGGGAGACAGTTCAAAGGCTAGGAATGTGCTTTATTTACATATGGGAACCCTGGATTTGATCCTTGGCACCATTTGATAGTCCTTGAAGATTATGTGGCTCAAAAAAGGCAATGAAGGAGGAAAAGGAGGAGGAAAGGGAAAGAGGAAACGGAGGAAGAAAGAAGGGAAGGGGGAAGGAGCCTACCCAGTGGGTAAGGAGGTTGAAACTAGCCAGATCCCTGTGACCCCGTATGGACTCCAAGCCCACAAGGAGGACCTTTGAACGCAGAGCTAGGGGTAAGCCCTGAATACTGTTGGGTGTGACCCAAAATTAAAAAAAAAAAAAAAAACTACAAAGAATATTGTGTTGAGGGTTGAAAGCATTGAGCTCAACTGTAACTTTAAAATAATGCTAGTCTTTAAGAGATGCAAACATTTGGAACTTCATGGAGATTAGATAGATAGAGAGAGAGAGAGATAGATGATAGATGATAGATGATAGATAGATAGATAGATAGATAGATGATAGATAGAGATCGAGAGATAGAGTTAGAGAGAATGTATCAAATGATTCTGTTTTAAGCTTCATCTTTTATTAAGATAATAAAATCCCTGATGTTATATTTGCTTCCTTTGACTGCAGTTGGTCTCTACAGAGGGAAGTAAAGGAGGTAATTAATAAAGTTATCCATGTGGGGGAAATTTATGCTTAGAAAATGATGGGTGTGGGGAACAAAGCAACAGCACAGCGGGTAGGGTGTTTCCGCATCCAACCCGGGTTCGATCCCGGCATCCCTTATGGTTCCATGAGCACCACCAGGAGTGATTCCTGAGTGCAGATCCAGGAATAACCCCTGAGCATTGCCAGGTGTGACCCAAAAAAAAAATGACAGGGGTCTGAGAAATAGTCCAGCAGGTAGGCTGCACACAGCCAAACTGGGTTTGATTCCTGGCAAATTTGGTCCCCCTGAGTACCACCAGGAGTAATTAATTCCTGAGGGGCAGAACCAGGAGTAACCCCTGAGCGTTTCCAGGTGTGACCCAAAAAAGAAAAAAAAGATAAAGGAATCTATAGGCAGGAAATGATATTTGAAACTTACTAAAAATCAAGGAAGGATTGCCTAAACTTTTGTGCTTTTAAATTATATTGACCCAGAGCTGGAGAGAGCACCGCAGTGGATTGCCTTTGCACGTGGCTAACCTAGGTTAGCCACGTGCAAGGCACTTGATATGGCCTCCCAAGCCCACCAGTAGTGATCCCTGAATGCAGAGTCAGGAGCAATCCCTGAGCACGATGTAAGCCCCAAACCAATCAATAAATAATATTGACCTGATGCTAATGAGTTTGGAGCCCTCCAGCACTCAGTTTGGCATCTCTCCCATAGCTCTTGTCCATATTTTCTACTCCTGGAACCAACCCTAACAACTGTCATTACTAGCTTGCTTCCTCAAGGGATGATTTAATGTTGTTGACAAACCTAAGGCTCCGGAGTCAAGCCCATTTCCATGGGTGCGTGGAGGATCTGGCCCAGGGAACACAGCTGCTTCTGCATGGAGGTGGTGGTCTCTTAACTACGAATAAGGGTTGATTCGTAAGCGTGCGTGTGTGTTTTGGGCTGGTAATTGGGGGCCCATGTGTTGCTAGGGCTCAAACCTGAAAATTCTCATGCAAAGCATGTGCTCAGATTATTTAACTGTCTCCCCAGCTCCTAAAGTTCTTTCTGCTGAGCTAGGCCCACTCTTTTTTTTTTATTTGTTCATTTGTTTATTTGTTTTGGGACACACCCAGAGATATTAAAAGGTTACTCCAGTCTCTGTGCACCACTCCTGGTGGTGCTTGGGGGACCATAGGGGATGCCAGGAACTGAACCTAGATGTGCCACATGAAGGCAAATCCCTTCCCACTGTGTTATTGCTCCAACCCTCAGTCCATTCTTTGTGATAGAGTTTTTGACTACATCAGAGTTAGAGCACAGAAGAGTCTCTTTTGATTCTTGTTGAAGCTATTGGAAAACTTTGTAACTTTTTGTAAGTATTAAGTCTCATTTACTATATATTTTTTTTTTATTTTATTTAATTTTTATTATTTTTTCCCCCAAATATTATTACACCATTTTAGACATACAATTGAAAGATGCTCATGTAGAGTTTTGGTTCTACAGTGTTCCAACACGCATCCCCTCCACCCAAACCCATCTCCCATCACCAATGTCCCCACCTCCCTCTCCCCCTCCCGCACCTCAACCACTTGGCGGGTTCTGTATGTCATTTCTTTCCTCTTTATATCTCCTTCCCACCAAACTTTCCTGCTCTTCGTGGAATGCAGTGCATTAAAAAGACATTACTGTTTCACTATTTTAGTGGACTGGCGCAGCCGCTTGCGAGCGCAACCTGGGCTCGAACTGTTTTTGCTCTGTTAATCTGGTTGTGAGGCAGTTTCCAAGCGTCCGGACAGCGAAAATGGTGGCTAGTGTGATGGGCGAGAGTCTCATCCGGCTGCTTCGGGACCCCCCAGAGGCGATGGGCCCACTCCCCAAAACCCATCTGCCCTCCTCGGGGCTCCATAGTCAGCTGGGCCCGGCGGAAGCCGAGTTCCAGCCTCCCAGCCGCTTGTGAGGCTCTGGATGCTATGGCCGGTAGCCCCCAGGCAGCTCCTGGGCGGGGCCACCAGGCTCGACAAAAATGGAGAGGGGGAAAGGGCGACTCCACCTTCCATCGTGACGAATTCCCAGTGATTCCGCTTG